>CAIGRR010448451.1:0-13118 GCA_903798365.1 Fraxinus sp. 1973-6204 | reverse complement strand
AACATGAAATCGCCGTGATTTCAATAAATTTTCTTATTTTGATCGAAAATACATTTTCTTCAAAATTAGAAGCTGCAGGCTTCCCCCTCCCCCATTTTCTGGGTTTCTTGATCAGAAAAATCGGTCTGCTGTTTTATCGTCATCTTTATTTCCTCGATTTGTTGTTTTGAAAAAGATCATGGCGGCGCTGGCACCCGGAATTTTGTTGAAGCTACTGAATGGGATGAATACAGGGGTGAAGCCCACAAGTGAGCACAGGAGTTCACTTTTACAGGTTACTGATATTGTTCCTGCAGATCTTGATGAAAAGAATCTTTTGCCAAAACATGGGTTCTACATCAAGGTATCGGATTCTTCTCATTCAATTTATGTTAGTTTACCTTTTGAGCAAGATGATCTTGTTCTAAGCAACAAAATGCAATTGGGACAATTCATTTACGTTGATAAATTGGAGCCCGGATCGCCTGTTCCCATTGTTAAGGGCGCGAAGCCACTTCCTGGGAGGCACCCATTAGTGGGAACGCCGGAACCATTGATGGGATTGAGACAAAAGGGAGAGAAAAGTGAACAAAAAATCAGAGCTCCTAGAAGGGGCTCTTGGGGAATAGGGCCTAATGGGGGTGAGAATAATTCCTCGCCAAGTGTTTTGAAGCCAGTTCCTTTGGATTTTGATCAATGTACACCAGTTAAAGAGAGGCCGCCTAGTGCTGTGAAATTTGCTGCTAATTTTCCTATGTCACCAATGATTCGAGGGAGAACACCACGAGATGGAAGCGCTGGTGGGGTTTTTAGGTCGTCAGTTCGTGGTGCGCTTTTGTCTAAAATGGTGGAGACTAAAGGGGAAAGTCCATTGATTAGGAAAAGTTGTATAACACCCTCTACGTTTAAGTATTCAAGGAGTAAAAGTGTCTGTGATAGAGAACCAAGGATTTTGAAAAGTCCCTTCAACACAGCTGTAGGTACACCTTTCCCTTATAAATTATATTTAGACTAATGCTGTATCCAAAATGGTTGAAGATTGAAAATTATACTACTTTTCTATGTTTCTCAGGAGAAAGAGAGTTCAACTCCACCTCCGAGTTTGCGGAATGCAAAAATGGCAGCTTCTCCCACAGTTACGGGATATGCACAAAGTGACTCGAATTCAAAGATGACTTCACAATCACAATCTCAACCTTGTTATTCGGCCTCCCCGAATACCAGTCTTCCCATGAATTTACCTGGAAAACTTAGCATGCTCGGAAAGGTGAATCCTTAATTCCTTGATAGTACGTTCTCAATGTGAATTAGACAGCACTCGAAGGTATCAAAGATAGAAGACAAGTATCATATATATCTTGTTTGGTAGGACGAACTACAACATAAATACATAATGCTGAGTCTTTAATGCTGATGTGTATTAGGAAGCGGTGCAACAGCGAGAAATAGCACAGAAGATTGCCCTCCAAGCACTGAGAGATGCTACAGCAACTGAAAATATTGTTCGTTCTCTCAAGTACAAATTGTATCCTTAAACCCTTCTCTGTTTTGTTAAGAATTATATAAACTTATATAATCTCATTTTGTTGCTCGTAGGATGTTCTCGAATTCGATAAAATCGGCTAAACCAGAAGACCCTGCAGCTTGTTTCGATCAGTTTCTCGAGTTTCACAGCCAAATTGCTCAAGCTGTGGCTGAAATGGTGTCTGTTCAAGCAGCAACTGAAATGGTTCTAACAAAAAATGAAGAACCAAAGAAAATCATGGGAAAATACCCCGAAGAAGATGGCACTATTTTACATGAAATATTCTACAATTCAATGGATCAACAACAAAAATCAGAGCCCAATGCATCAAAAAGAAGAGCCACGCTTTACAATTCAATCGCAACTTTTCCTGAAAGAAACGAGCAGAAGACGATTTTTGGAAAACATTTGAGATCCTCAAATCTTAACCAGAAGGCGAGTTTAGAAAATAAGGGAGCAGCCCCTGAAGCTGAAACTGAAAATGATGAAAACGTGAAACCGGCTTCTTCTTGCAGCATATCGAATACCATCAATCTGGGAAAGCAGATTGAAACTGAAGCTGGAAACTGGTTTATGGAATTTCTAGAGAAAGCATTGGAAAAGGGCATGCAAAAGTCTAAAGGAACAGGAGAATCCGATGCTCGAAAAGTTCCACAATCACTAATTTTGAAGGTGATTAACTGGATAGAGGTGGAACAAAACTATCCAAGTAAGAGGCCAGTGCATCCTAGAGCTGCACATATAGCCAGGAAGTTTAGGATTAAGATGAAGAACCCTTGATCACTAGGATCATCTACAAAGGGATTTATAGATCAAAAATGGCTTGAAAATTTGTGTTTTTTTTAACCAATTTTGTGTGAAGAATTATATTTTATAAATATAAAGATTGATTAGAAGTTGTTTCCCTAGGCCTTACTTCAGTTGCTGGACTTATTGTCATGCATCACACACTCTTGGCATTATACGACTACCATTCATAAAGTTAAGGTGGATTTCATGTCAATTTTAATTAAAAAAAAAAAAATGCTTGGACTTGGAACAAATTTTGGTAGTGCTTGTAGGCCGTGATGTTTCTTGAAACGGCTGTCTCGTGTCTCCCTTTTGTTCTAAAGTTATCACCGTGTTAAGTTCGACCTTTCCTCTAGGCATCTTTAGAAGACAGTTTGTGCCAAATTACAGGCTTTTGTGGTGCTAAAATTATACTTCTACTAAAATAATATGGTCCGTTAGGTCTCATTTACATAAACATTCTAATGAAAATTCGTTTTTGTGAGGGAAATGCAGAAGTTATTTGTCCATTGTTTACTGATTGCAGGTGTCCTTGTTTCAGTTTTATGAGTTCTAGGACTTCCTGTGATCAAGTTCTATAATGATCTGAATTCAGGCTTTAAACGAGGAGATGGAAGAGAAAAGTGACCTAACCGGGAAAGTTATGGAAATCAACCTTATGGGGCATTGTTGGAACAGGGACCGGTACCCGATCATTTTGATTACAGGCTACAACGTCTTTGAATGTAAAAAGTAGCGATAGGTGCCTCTTCGTGTTTATGATTTTGGCTCCCAAAACTGTCCAGTTGCAACATGCAGAGACTGCAGGGATTGTGTTTGTTTTGTATTAACTGGTTAGTCTGGCAATTGGTTCTGTGGGTCCTTTAGTTCATTGAAGACATGTTTTGTCACAAGTACTGGACTAATATTAAAGACGTTGAAAACCGTCTAGTAATGTTTACTAACCAAACTAAACATGCACAGAATTTTAAGTTCGTTTGCTTGGCTTGAATGAAATGTCCAATTATCAGGTAAGGATAAACACATTTCGATTTGAATGATTTATAACAAAATTTCAAATCAAACCACTTAAAACGATTTTGAATCAAACCAATTCAATTTCTTAATCACTAAGCTAATTGACCTTACACCATTAGTCCTTAAAGCTTTTTTTGACTCAGCATCTCTACAATGGTACAACGTCACTTCTATGACGAAGCCAAAAAAAATTCTTCGAAGAAGGGCAACTTTTTCCAAGACTTCAAAAGGCATAAATTTTGAAACTTTGAATGCGTGAGTTGAGCTTTGACCCTTGGGACGATATTTGATCGGAACTCCGGTGAAAATTTGACAAGTTTAAGCCCAAAGCAGACCTAATTAAGAGCTTGTTTAGCTTGTTTGATCCCTATTTTTTTCTAATACATTTTTCTCTTTTTTTCGACCCCACATTCATCGATAAAATAATATTACATACAAATCCAAAACTTTTTTTTCTTTTTTTTTATCCATATTCTTCATCAATTTAGTATTTAAAAATGCATTCTACACAAAAAAAAAATGTTCATACAGGCCCTAACAGTTACAAAACGATTCAGAACCAACACGTACAACTCAAAAGAATTCAATAAGAAAAGTTGAGTCATCTATGTGCAGATATCGAAGTTAAATTGAACATAAATACAAATATTTGCAGGTGATACAATCAAACCTGAGCATTGCACATATATTGAAATTTTGAGCTTTCGTTAGCAGTCGATTTCTTCCATTACTCCGTACTACAAGAAAACAAATAATGGATGCCAAATAACAAAAACTAAAACAATCTACGCGGCAAGAAAATTATGAGCGGCTGAACTCAGAGAGATCAGATCACACCCTGGACCTCATTGCCAGGCCGGTCTCAACTTTCTTAATTTCAAAGATGAGCATCCTCCACATCTTAAGCACAAACATTTCGGCTTCATCATCCAATATACTCTGCAGCCTTTCAAACATCTCACCTGCATCAACATGTTCCTGAGTGCTGGAAACGATATAGTCCACAAGGGTAACCTCTTCCTCTCCCAGAAATTCCATGATCTTCTTTGATATCCATGGTCTCATTCTCTCTTGCAGAGCATTCTATGTAGTGCATGGCATACAATTTTTATCAATCCACGATATGAAGAACCGAAGATAAAGTGAATTATTATTATTATTATTATAGCTCGTAAAAACTATATGTTCCATCTATCCTCCTAGGAATATCAATCCACAACATGAAGATCTAGTGAAATTATTCTAGCACGTAAAATAACACCTATTCATGTACATGAACAGAGTAAAAAGGGATGCGAAATAAAACTACGAGATCCAAGAATCCATCTTTCACTCTAAGGTCCAAATTTAGGAAGCATTAACAATTTTAAAGCGAAGAAACTAGAATTTTGCAGTGCTTTAGATTTTAGTGTTGCCATTCAATAGTCCTTTCTTCTTTTGTTGTGTTCGTCCTGTCATATAACGAAAGAAACATTTCTATCCAAGTTCTAATGTTAAAATGCAAAACAAAGTAAATCACCGGAAAACCCAATCCTCCTGAAACAAGGTCTGGCCTAAGATAGATTTCAGTTCGAGTATGTAAAATAGCCTGTGAAAGTCAATTCATTATTGAGAGCCCTAAAAGAATTACATGAAAGCTATTCCATCACAAGAACCATTGTTAAAAGATAACGCACACATGAACTCAAAAGTTTAAGCAGGAGTAGAGTTAATCACCTGATCATAAATTGCCCAATTTATCTCGTACGAAAACAACTCATCTTTGGTCTTTGGTATTGTGTCAATCAACTGTTTAGCATCCAAAAGCTTCTGTTTTTCTGGTGTTTTCACTTTATGTGACCTCTCTCTGTCGTAATTGTCCTTTCTGCTTTCTTCGCGGCTGAGATAACTCTCTTCTTCATGCCTCTCTCGATCTCGTTGGCTAGATCTCTCATGAGACCGTCTTCCTTTTTCTTTTTCCACAGGAGGCTTCTCCTCTTTAGAATTTACGCGCTTTGCAAATTCTGCAGCTGCACCCATATTTGTCGACGGGGTCTCAGAAACGAATTGTTGTTCCTCAGTTGAGTAATCAATTGGAACCAGAGGTCTCATCTTCTTTTCCTTGTGCACGTCCTCGTCCTCATCCTCGTTAAATACAGACAGGACCGCAGTTCGTTTTCCAGACCCTGAAAGACCAAATCCTAACTTCCTAGCAGGTGCATTAATGTTTTGCCGTGCCTCAGATGCAGCATTAGATGATGTGACGTCTTCATCCCAAATGCCATTCTGTAAAATCCCTTCACCTGCTAATGAAATGCCAAAGGTAATATAAGAGACAATATGGAGTGAATAGATTACAATGATCGTGCACTTAAGCAAGAAGACTGACTGGTGTAATTACCAAAAATAGGTTTGCAATCAGAGTTCTGATCGACAACCTTAACCATGTTTTCAAGATTGGTTTCATCTAGCAAAATAGCTTTCTCCTGTTCATTAGCTGGTTGACCAGACATAACTTTCAATTCCTCCTCTTGCTGTTTCTTCTGCAGCTCTTCCTCAGCTTTCCTTTTAGCTTCCGTAATCTCTTCTTCCTCTCTCATTCTATCAACCAAGTCCTCTTCCTTCTCCCTTTGTCTCCTTTTCCTCTCATCATCACTAGTCTTATATTTTCTCTTTTTCCCATATCCATCATCATTATCATGCTCTTGGTCCGCAACTTCCCACTTACGTTCTTGTGCCCTCTCTTTCTCTTTTTCTCTCTCTCTCTTCCGCCAGTGTTCTTTCTCCCTTTCCCTAGCTTCCCACTCTTTTTCACGTGCTTTATATCTACGATCATCTTCACGGCTCCTATATTCTCTATCCTTCTCTCTTTTGGCTCGTTCATGCTCCCGTTCTCTCTCGTATCTTTCAAGTTCCCTTTCCTTTTCCCGTTTCAGGTCACGATCTCGGTCCCTGCTCCTATCATGCTTTCTACTACGATCAGGTGACCCAGTTTCAGTCCTATCATGCTCACTTGAGGGTTTGCTATCGGCAGTTTTCTCATCTTCATTTTTGTCTTCTAATAAATCTGCAAAATGAAGTTGAAGCAGGTAAGTGGTGTTTCATGAAAATTTTGTTAAGAGTTGAAAGAATTAAACATTCTGACCAAGGCAATTGAATGAGCATCGCAACTTTCATTCTTACAGTAAACAGTGCACTGACCATTTTTCGCCGCATCCCCTTCTGGTTGTCTATCCCTTGAAGGCAGCTCTGAGTTTGAGTTGCTGGAACCATCAACAGCCATTTGTGGGGGAGGAGGCGGTAGTGGTTTGTTCTTCAGCCTCTCCTCTAACATGGCAGTAAGTTTCTCAATGGCCTCCTGGTCAGCTTCTCTATCTTCATCAATTACAAGGTCAAATTGTGCAGCGTCGGTATCTTCCTTTTTCACTGTTTCGGTGTCATCCTTTTTTTGTTCATCAGATGTAGGAATCTGAGATTCTTCAGAGGACTTTAAAGTGTCATTATTTTCAGCACCTGATGCACTTTCTTCCTCTTTTTTAGCACCTTCAGTTTCTGATTCCTTGATGCTTTTTGAATTCTCTACTTTTTTCTCCACATATTGTTTTAGATATTCCCGAGTTGCTTGATTAACATTCAACTGGAGATTTATCAAGTCCAAAATATCAGTCATACAAAAGTTCTTTCCTATTTGTTTTACAGGAGCGGAAGAGGAGGGATGGCAGGGCGCATCAGTGATGCGCAATTAACATCAACACTGACGAACCAAAATGAATTATAGCGAGCTAGATAAAGATGGAATGGAAGCAAAATAATAGATAAAGGCAAAATGTGCAGGGAGACCAACACAGCAGGCACGTGTAATTGAAATGTAGAAAATCAAGCCTAAGATTTTTAATCACTGTACTGAAACAATTAACCCAAGAATTTTATCTTGTAGCATAAGATATTCAATCAACTTCTTGCAATAAAAATACGAAACGCTTATCTACCAGAATGCTATAAGTTTCATAAACAGTAAGTGCTGAGCAAGATGTATACAAGCAATAGAGGAGAATCAAATTTTGTACCATCAACTCTTGTCCATCAACACTTAGTTTATTGAGTAGTCGCAGTGCACGAAGAATTCCTTCAGCAGACTCAAATTCACAAAATCCATAACCTTTTAAAGTTCCATTTGTGGGATCTTGAGGACGCTTCCAACTCTTGACAGGTCCACACAGCTTCAGAAAATGAAAAAGTTTTCATTGATATTGAGTTTTCAAGACAAAAGTGGGAATACAAATTTGAACTCAACAAGTAGAAGGAGAAGAAAAGGAGAAAGGATGAGGGAAAAATGCACAGGATAAAGTCACATACTTGCAGGAGAGAGAGGATAAAATCATTTTCCACTGTTGTTGATATCTTGCCCACATAAACAGTTGTCTGTGGCTTTTCTGTCGGTGTAACACTTTGGACAGCAGGTAGCCTAATAAAGGGAGAAGTTATTGGCCCACGAATCCCAGCAACTGGAGGACGTAACATTTGTGGAATAACACCCACTGGTCGCGGAGGAAATGCTGGTCGAATCATTGGTGCATATGGAGAGGGATATCGAAGAACTCCTGCATTAAGAAAACACAAAAACTATGCAAATTTGTCAGAGCATGTTTACGAAATAGTTCAGTTAGAAAATTCATATGATGCACTGAAAATGAGACATAAAATAATCTAACAAGAAAATTCAGCTGATGTTACCCAAAATATTAAAAGTAATATGAGATGGCAGCAATGGCACGACAACAATCACCAGCTGAACAAATAACCTGAATGCACATCAAGACAATAACACTGGGATTCATAAACCAGGAATATGTGAGCTCGGCATACCTTACGCATCCACTTGCAGATCAGTAGCTTTGTCAAAACTATCCCAATTCCAAGCACCAAAGGTAAAGATTTGAATTGAGTAGTGAGATGAGATTACCAATGTCCCATTCACAAGTCACATCATAACAATTGAAGGCACAAAACTATAATTTTATTGTCTACAATCTCTAATTACAATAAACAATGAAAACGGATCTCGTGGAAATCATAATAACAGCAAAGAAATAAAATACAAACTGAACAATTCTCACTGACGTCATAATAAAAGCAATGAAACAAAATCAAAATTGTATGGTTGAGAAGATTGTGATACCTTGGATGATAGACGCAAAGGAGCGCTCAGTTGTTAACTTAATGCGCTGCTGGCTATTCAGAAATCAAAATCCCATAAAGGGGCTAAACATCTTTATGACTACTAGCCTACTAAATGAGCACAGCACAACCAAATAATATTTAGTGTTACAACTGGGAGAATAACTTTTTTTAGCCCGTGACTTGACGTTGAATTCGAAAACTATTTTCTCATTATTTTTGTTTTTACACATTAGAAAATAAATATTACCACATTTCTAAAATATGTGTTTGCAAAATAAAGATTAACAAATAAATGCGTGCATACCAAAAAAGGAGTTGAAGCGTGGGGTAGTCAGTAGTCCCTAATGAAGCCTTCCAACCTTTTTCACCGTAATCAATCATGAGAACACTGTAGGAGAAAACATCCCGTCATCGATACCCCTAATCCAACCAACACATATCTCTCCTCCCCACGTGTCACTCTCATTCTTCTCCTTCCAGTAGCACATCATAACATATTACACTATACACGGTGTAAACAAACAAAAAGCACCAAAAAATCGCTTTAATTAGAGTAATTTTTACTTTATTTCCGACTAAATGTTTTGATTCCATGAAATTCCAGATTATCCTAACCAAGCATAAACATTTGAAACGGTTATACAAATACATAGAGACATATAAGAGATGAGATCAATTGAGAACGAGTGAATTAGATGCAGAAAGAAAACCCACCCGGAGGAGGCATAGCGCCATGGGGAACGGGCTGAGGAATCCCCATATAGCCATTAGGCATTGGTGCATATGGTCTCATCGGCTGACCNATTGAGAACGAGTGAATTAGATGCAGAAAGAAAACCCACCCGGAGGAGGCATAGCGCCATGGGGAACGGGCTGAGGAATCCCCATATAGCCATTAGGCATTGGTGCATATGGTCTCATCGGCTGACCGGGCACAGCATAAGACGCCATCACCCCAGGCATCGAAGCTACCGGAACTTGCGGCACCCCACTCCCCGTCGCCGGTACAGGAGGCATTACCATAGGCGTCACGGTGCTCACTCCTGGCGGTGGAACTCCAGTTGTCTGATAAATGACGGTCGGCACTGGCGTGAATTGAGGAGTGGCTATGGCGGGGGTCGGTGCCACAGGACGGAAAGACGGCTGGATCGATGGAGGCGTAGGAGCTAAAATCGACGACGGTGGCTGCGTACTAGGGTTAGGGTTTAGAGGTGGGGTTGACGATGTGGAAGGTGGATCGGGTTGGGCAGGTTCATCGGAAATCTGCTTAGCTGGTTCGGGATGAGTTGGGTCCGAGTTCAAGTCGGCGACGGTATTCTCCGACATGGTGGTTGGATCCGCCATAGCTAACCTTTTCCTTGACGGTTCTTGGATAGTTGTATTTTATTTGGTTAAAACTTAAAAGTACTCAGGCTTTAGGACGGTTGGTTTAGGCTTTCTATCATATAGCAACGTGTTTTTTCTCATGGCTGGAAATTAAAATTAAATTTTTAATTTAATTAAAGACAATAATTAATTTAACTATCTATTTAATGAAATTTGTAACTTTTCAATCATATATTTCATTTATTTTTATCAAAATTTATTAAAAATCTAATTTTAATATTCACTTTAAAAAAAAATTTGAAAAAATAATGATAGCATCAAAACGAGTTAATTATCACAATTGTCACTGAACTTATGTCTCTGTTTTCAATTGTTGATTGAAGTTTAAGATGTCGAATTTTGACAACTAAACGCATCAAAACGTTGGACATTACTCACTATCTTAATATATGTTTCAAATCTTAACAGAATTATTGACATGGCTAACGGAATACATATGTGGTGTCTCGTTGAGCCGTTGACAAATGTTACATTTTGTCATTTTCAATTGCTCATTAAGCCCCTGTTTGTTCCACATTATTTTTTTTATTCTCATTCTTCTACTCATTTTCAACCACACATTCTTCAATAGAATAATATTTTTCATCACATCAATAACTTTTCCTTCTTTTTCAACCATATATTTCTCATCACATCACTTCTAAAGAATGCATTTTCTCATTTTAATGTGCATCAAACACACTCTAAATTTTGAAAAATATCATTGATTACTCACTGAATTTTGAATTGATCGAATTTTGATCACTAAACTTATAAAAAATGACATGTACTTGTTTTTCTTAAAAAATATGTACCGCAATTACATGGAACACTTAAAGTAATAAAATGAACAAACGAGTTCGGGTTGTCAATCCCAAGATAAATAATTACACAATAGTTAAATTTAACATACTTTTATAGAATTTTAAGTTATTTTCATCATTTGAAAAATTCAAATTTATTATTGTTTCGGTGTTAAAATTAAATTAAATTAATATTTAAATATGCAACAAAACACACGGTCCATTTAATTAAATTTATTGTGTCTTTCAATGCAAAATCCAAATATTAATTAGTATTAATTAGAAGTTCATATTCACGTCCATTCCCATTTTAACAATTCTTAATTAATTAACATTCATATTCGTTTAATTAATATTAATCAGATTTTAAAATCAATGATGCAGTTCATTATTCACGTTCAATATACTAATTAACATCCAGTTTCACTTAATTGAAAATTAAATTATACTCATTTAATATAAATTATTTAACATTCATTGTCACAAATATATTCATTGGTATTAATTTTAAATTAATTAACATTCATATTATTTCATGTATCATATTTGTCATTCATCTTCATTTATGCATTTAGTTGTAATTATAACACTCACATTCAAGTACGTATTTTATTATTTATATGCGTGTATAATAATTAATATTTATTTTCAGAAGCTCACATTTGTCTTATATTTAGATCAAAAGTGTAAATGAATGGTTAAATATTACTTTTACTATATTTATTAAATATTTTAAAATAACGTACAATGCACGTTCACTTTGATTAGTTCCATTAAAATAGAAGAAATCACATGGGATCACGGCTTTGTTCATGCTTGGGATAGTTTGAAGAATAAATTTATCTTTAAATAGAAGTTAAATATATTTTGTGGTGTACGGTGATGGTGATTGAATGAATATTTATATTATTGAATAATTTATTGGATATTTATGTCATTTTGCTTGTAGTTATTTAAGTAAATAAAAAAATTGTATTGTACTAATACTTATTATAGTGATAATATAACCACCCAACTAAAAATTCATATAAAATAAAGAAAATACCCTTAAACTATAATATATTAAGGGTCTGTTTGAACCCTCATTTTTTGTATAAATTGCATTTTAAAATAGTAGATTAATGGAGAACGTGTTGTTAAAAAATAATGAAAAGTTTTGAATTTGCGTATAATTTTATTTTATTGAAGAATATGATTGAAAATAGAAGAGAGAAAAAAGTATTTTTAAAAAATGAGGATCATACAAGAGCTAAATATCACGTCAAGTGAGAACCTTTTTTGGATGATTATAACCATATTACAATTCAATTATCTCAATAACATCTTATTTTTGGTTTTTTAATATATATTTAATTTACAAACTGTAATAAGTACTATAACATTCGCATTCATTTAATTATTCATTTGCATTCATTTAATTAATATTAATTAAAATTTCACATTCACATTCTTTGTCATTAATTCACAATTAATTAACATTCATATTTATTTAATTAATATTGATTAGAATTTCAAATTCAAAGATACAGTTCATTATTAACGTCCATGTATTCTAATTAGCATCCAAATTCACTTAATTGAAAATTAAATTATATTCATTTACTATAAATAATTCAACATTCATTGTCACGTATATATTCATTAGTATTAATTATAAATTAATTAACATTCACGTGAATTCATGTATCGTATTTGTTATTCGTCTTTATTTATGTATTTAGTTGTAATTCTAATACTCAAATTCAAATATGCATTTCACTATTTACGTGCACATATAATAATTAATATTTATTTTTATAGACTTGCATTTCTCTTATATTTAGATCAAAAAGGTAAACGAAGGGTCAAGTGGTCAACTACTATTTTCAAGAAACTCATAAAGTATTTCAGAATAACGTGCAACGTTCACTTCGACTAGTGTTAAACAGATGGGGAGAAATCAATAAATTTTTCTTGAAAAAAAATAAAAAGGAGAGTAAAAATAGATGGCGTTATTTGAATGTATAGATTTTACTCTCTATAATAAATAAGGAATTTCTTGAAAATACTCTTGGATTTTTCTATTGCTACTTAAAGTTCAATGGAGTTGTTAATATAGCGATGAATATTGCACTTCTGATTGAGCCACAATCCACATGGTTTATTTCCAGCCCTCGGATCAGCCTTCCAAATTGTTCTATTTAAAAGTAGATAGAGGGTCATCTTCTAATTCTTTTCTTCTTTTACTCTAAAGAATCTTTGCAAAGGAGGAGGTTTGCGGTGCTGACTGTGAACGATAACTTCAATTCTCTAATTTTAGCGGTTGATTGAGAAAATAGGTTGATAGAGAAGGATATTGGTCTTCAATTTTGTTTTTCCACATGTGAACCTTACTATAATATGAAGAGGAAATTACATAATACCAATTATTTCAACGTGCAAAAATCAGGTGAGAAGATTTTTTAATCAAAAATCGGGTATTGATTTAAAAATTAAATATT
>CAIGRR010448443.1:0-12925 GCA_903798365.1 Fraxinus sp. 1973-6204 | reverse complement strand
CAGGACCCCCCTGCCTCCGCCCCTAATGTCTTTGATGAGGAAACTTTTGAAGACTGCTCATAAGAGGCAGTAAAAACTCCATTTCTCTTGTCAATTCTTGTTTGAGAAGCCATCATCTGCCAAGGAAAAACAAAAGTGATCATTTTTCGATGTTCATTGTGTGTTGATAAAAGTTTCAAACCTTCTCCCCCTTTAGTAACGTTTATTGTGGACTGAAACCCTTGGTAAAAGCGATCTCTTGTAATATAGAAAAACAAAAGAGGAAATTACACCACACAACTATCTAAAATATTACATTCAATATTTACTAGTTACTAAATTCTTTTTCTAAAAATACTGAAAAATATTAGTAAAACTGATTTTTTAAAAATAACTTCTCTCATTAATCTATTTAAGTTAAAAGGCGTAAATTTATCCATTTCACCCCTAGAATCATGGCACTTATCCCCAATAAATACACAAAATATCCAGCTCTATTTTCATCCCCATTTTCAAGCATTTCAATTTCCTCAACAATCGCCATTTTCAAGCAATTCAATTTCCACAAAAAATTAGATAAGTTACAAAATCAGTAAGCTATATACCAAAACATACTATCTGAAATAATTGTAGAAGAAAATTTGAAAACAGTACACACGCTATAGAGACTCAAAGGCCGGTCCATTTCAGCCATTGCTGCAACTAAACCACCAAAATACACGCTGCAGAATGAGATACAAGCAGAGGAAACAGGCGCTGGAAAATGTTAGAAAAGCCAGTCCATAAACCATTATGTGAGCCATTCAATCACTTTGACTATTTTAAATACAGTCATCATTTACATCCACCTACTCATTTGTCAAGGAGGATGTCAAAAATCATCTGGCAAACTAACATAATTCATGATAGAATGTCACGTGGCATTATGTCAACCTATTTGTCAAGGAAGTGGGCAATGTAGCATGACTGAATCTGAATTATTCTACTTTGCCAGATGATGTATTTAAAATAGTCCAATGATATAATGTCACGTGGCATTATGTCAACCTATTTGTCAAGGAAGTGGGCAATGTAGCATCACTGTTCTATCATTTGACTATTTTAAATACAGTTATCATTTTTATCCAATCATTTACATCCACCTACACATTTGTCAAGGGGGATGTCAAAAATCATCTGGCAAAGTAGAATAATTCTTCAAGATTTGTATTTTGGACTGTTTTGAGTGATGGGATCTGATGTTGGATTATGGTGCACCTCGAGCTCGAGGATTGTCAAGAACCTCCTTTTCATTCTCAAGGGACTAAGTACTCGAGGCATATGAGTCCTCAGGAAGATCCCGAGGATCAACAAACGTGAAACACTTGGAAAGTTGTGGGTGTCCTCGGGATGTATGAGCTTGGGACCTCTCCTTAGCTTGATCCCCGAAAAATACATAATCAGGCGTTGCTAGACCACATCCCTAGAGAATTTTAACTCTATCCAACCACTTCTACTCAAGAATCCCAGGGCCGGAATGAGTTTTACCCCAGGAAACACCTCAAATAAGGAAAGTATGGACTCCTAGTTACAATCCAACAATCACCCCAATAATCACTCCTGAAAATAAGGAAAACAAGCCCTACGAGGAGTGAACTACCGCCTAGCCCTATAAATATGAGACTTGGGATCATTATTGAGGTACATTTTTCATATATATATATATATATTCCAGCATATATTTTATCCACATTCTCTTTCTGACTTAAGCATCGGAGGGGCGACAAGGACACACCTCGACCCATTTGTTTCAGGTACCAGAAGATCTTGTTCGTGCTCTTTCTCAGTCGTCAAGCTCGAAATTCAACAGGTACTATTTTTGGAAGCATCATTGACGTCGTCTGTCGGAATCGCTACCAAAAGTCATGGTGAATACACGATCAGGTCTTCTTCTTGCAAGCTCGTCCGTTCAAGACCAACTCCCTGGTATGGAGCCCCCGATTCATCAAAAAGAGTCATCAGCAATACCGGTTCCTCAACCAGCAATGGTTACCGCTGGAGCATTAGGAAAACTTAGTCAGTAGGTTGCAACACTAACTCAACTACTCACCCAGGGAAATGATCCCCAAGCTCCAGCATCAGAGACTTCACCAGCCCAACCGGAAGGTTTCATGAACGATCCTCGAGCTAGGGACACCCCTGATGCCCATGACAATGGTAAATATGGGGCCTTGGGAATACCTCTAATAGCCTCGACCTCGAGATTAGTTACCATGGACTCAGGTGAGCTCGTACGGATCATTCAAGATGGGATCGCAGCAGGACTACAACAAAATACCAAGGGAGTGGCAAGGTTTACCCCTAACACTCCGTTCACGCCAGAAGTTCTTTCATATCCCCTCCCGGACAAGTTCAAGTTTCCTGCATGAAGGAGTATGATGGGACCATAGACCCCATCAACCATCTTAATGTTTACATAGACGTTATGACCTACAGGTTGCGCCCGACCAAGTGATGTGCAAGGCCTTTTCTCAAACATTGACCAACGCTGCCAGGGATTAGTTCACCACATTGGAGCCTAACTCTATATCGTCATACTCTGACCTTGCTGATAAGTTCTCTGCCTTCTTTGCAAGTAGTAAGCGCATCAAGAAGACAGCAGCCACTCTCATGCACCTTCCCTAGGGGCCTAATGAGACCTTACATAACTTCATGATAAGATTCAACAAAGAGATGTTACAAATACCCGGCCTTTACATTACAGCAGAAATTTCGACTCTAACCTATGCGGTAAGGTGTAAAGCTTTCAGAATGTCTTTATCTAAGACACCTCCAAACTTAGTGACTGAGCTTTTAATCCGAGGAAAAAAGTACATTAACATGGAGGAAGCTATGAAAGATAGCCCAAACTCTGAAAAGTCCTAACTCAAGAGGTCACATGAGCCGAACATGTAACAGGATCATGCTTGAGGCAAGAAGAGGCAGAAAGGATCACCGAGGCCGTTTACCCGTCTGAACACTTCCAAATCTAACAAACTGATGGAGATCAAGGACATGAAGGAGCTTAAATGGCCTCCTAAGTTGCAATCTCCTTCAGAGACCAGGGACAAAAGCAAATGTTATGATTTCCACAGGGATCATGACCATACAACCGAGGAGTTTATCACACTGCAGCGGGAAATTGAGGCTCTAATTAGAAGGAGATCCCTGAAGACGTACGTCGGGTACGACAAACGTCTAAGGAATGATTACAACAAAGGAAAGACATCGAGCTTAGGAGGAGGTAACAAGCCAACGACTAGCACGATCAACATCATAGTTGGGGAATAGCATCTGAAGGAGATTCAAAAAACGGGCGAAAGTAATATGCTCGGTAGTATGGTCAAGCTCAGAAAACCACTATTTCCAATACAGATGACATTACCTTTGGATCAAAGATTTTAGAGGAAATAACATATCCTCATGATGATGCCTTAGTCATATCAACTATAATAGCCAACTTTGAGGTTAGGAGGATACCAGTGGATAATGGGAGTGTAGCTAACGTATTGTCTCATGATGTTTATGTGAAGATGGGCATTTTCGACAACCAACTTACTATGGTCAAGACCCCCTCCAGGGATTTGGATGAGAGACAATCATTCCAAAAGGTATTGTTGACCTTTCCCTGACTTTGGGTATAGACTAGAAGCAGGTAATGGAGATTACATATTTCCATGTAGTTCAAACCTCTATGGCGTACAATGCCATCCTCAGAAGACCACTACTCAACAAAAATAGGGCTATAGTGTCTACTTTCTACCTTGCTATGAAGTTTCCTACGAATCATGGTATAGGAATTGTGCATAGGGATCAGACAACCGCATGGAAGTGTTATGTTACGAGCATTCAAGGTTTGAGACTGATGTCAAACAATTATCAACACCGGAGCTTGAGCATGAGGAAAGACTTGCTCCGGTGGAAGATTTGGTGGAGGTTGAGCTCGAGCATGGGAAAAAGATGACCATAGGTAGGCATCTTGATGCCACTCTCAGGGATGAACTCGTCAAATGTTTATCTCATAACATTGATGTATTTGCATGGAAGGTTGAAGACATGCCAGGGATAGATCCGGACATCGTGGTCCACAGACTTAACGTGAGGCCTGGGGCAAAGCTGGTAAAATAAAGAAAGAGGTAATTTGTTCCCAAAAGATAGGAGGTAATATGCGATGAGATCAGTAAACTCGTCAATGCTCAATTCATCAGAGAGGTTCAATACTCGGATTGGCTCGCCAATGTTATTTTGGTCAAGAAGGAGAATGGCAAGTGGAGGGTATATGTTGACTTCACATATCTAAACAAGGCGTGTCCAAAAGATAGTTATCCTCTACCTCGAATTGATAACTTGGTGGATAGTACCTCGGGCCACAGGTTGTATAGCTTTCTTGATGCATTCTTGAGCTATCACTGGATTCTCATGGTTGAAAAAGATCAAGAAAAGACTTCCTTCATAGCTGACTCTAACATATATTGCTACAAGGTCATACCACCATTCGGATTGAAGAATGTAGGGGTAACATATAAAGTCTTATCAACAAAGTATTTGCTAATCTAATCGGGAAGAACATTGAGGCCTATGTCAATGATATGGTAGTGAAGAGTAAGAAGGTGCATGAACACATCGCTGACCTAGAGGAGGTGTTCTTTACTATTTGAAAATATAAGATGAAGTTAAACCCGACAAGTGTACTTTTGGGTGGCATCAGGAATATTCTTGGGATTCATAATCACGCACCGAGGAATTGAGGCAAATCCAGATAAGTTACTGGCCCTAGTATCCATGGAATCACCTAAAAATAGGAAAGAGGTTCAGAAGTTGATAGGTCGGGTGGCAGCTTTAAATAGGTTCATGTCAAGAGCAGCAGATAGGTGATTTCCTTTCTTCAAGGCTCTTAGAGGGAATTAGAACTTCAGTTGGAATGAGAAATGTGAAAGAGCTCTCCAAGAGCTTGAACAAACGTTGGCGACTCCTCCAATTCTCACCAAGCCCGAGCCTGGGGACATGTTGTACCTATACCTAGTAGTATCTCAAAATGCGGTAAGCGGTGTACTGGTGAAAGAGGTAAAGAAGGCTCAACAAACCATATACTATGTGAACAAGGTACTACTTGATGCAGAGACAAGATACACATTGGCAGAATAGCTCGCCCTTGCATTGGTTACGGCGGTGTAAAAATTACGACAGTATTTCCAGTCACATACAATTGTGGTGTTCATGGACCAGCCCCTCAGACAGATACTTCAAAAGCCAGATGTTTCAGGAAGATTGTTGAAGTGGAAAATTGAACTTGGTGAATTTGATGTAGAGTCAAACCTCGACCTTCCATCAAAGGACAAGTCCTAGCAGATTTCACCGCAGAGCTCACCCCGAAGCCTCGGGGGCCAGGGGACAGCTCGACCACCATGGCAAATGTATGGGAAATATTTGTTGATAGAGCATCCAGCTCCTCAAGCTCGTCAGCAGTCCGAACAAAATAATCGAAATTTAATGTACACTCAAATTCGAATATGAAGCTACCAACAATGAGGCGAAATATGAGGCTGTGGTCACCGCTTTTGAACTTGCTAATAGCTTAGGAATTGAACACGTCAAGCTCTTTAACGATTCACAACTTGTGGTAGGATAAATTGAAGGAGCATTCGAAAGGAAGGACGAAAAGTGAGCATGTACTGTTTGAAAGTACATGATCTACAGAGGAGATTCACGGATTGTCAGATTCTGAAGATCGTTCGGGCTGATAATAGTAAGGCAGATGCACTATCAAGACTTGTATTCATGGGAGTAAATGGACTTGATAAGATAGTCCATATCAAAATTGTGATAGAGCCGAGCATTAGTCAAGAACTAACCATCATGGATATTGATTATGAGACCTCGTGGATGGATCCTATAGTTGAATTTATAACTAACGAGAATCTCCCCAAGGATCCAAAAGAAGCTAGGAGTGTTCGATCTAGAACACCAAGGTGTTACATGATCCAAGGAGTCCTCCTTCGCATGAGCTTTACACTTTCATATCTCAGATGCCTCAAATTCTCGGAATCAACACAGGCTATGGCAGAAGTACATGAGGGAATATGTGGAAATCATCAAGGAGCACGTGATCTTGCCTTTAAACTTATAAGGTACGGGTACTATTGGCCGACCATGAAGAAAAATGCTTCAGACTATGTGAAAAAAATGTGATAAGTGTCAAAGGTTTAGTAATGTCATTCATACTCCCGTTGAAGAGCTTACCCCCATACATTGTTCGGCACCCTTCGAGCAATGGAGGGTTGACATGGTTGGGCCCTTTCAATTACAAAGAGGACAGTTAAAGTTTGTGGTTGTGGCTGTTGAGTAATTTACAAAGTGGGCAGAAGCATAGCCACTGGCAACTATCTCGGAGCCCAAGCTAAGGTCTTTCATCTGGAAGTCTGTCATATGTAGGTTCGGGATACCTAAGGTGCTCATAACCGATAATGGGAGGCAATTTGATAATGCACAGTTCAAGAATTTTTGTACTAACCTTAGGATAGACCTCGCCTAACATCAGTCTCACACCCTCAGAGCAATAGCTTGGCCGAAGTGACTAAAAGGATTGAAGGTGCTCAGGGTAACTGGCCCGATAAGTTGCCCTCTATATTATGGACTTACAGGACTTCGTACAAAATAACTATAGGGGAGACCACTTTTATGCTGGCTTTTGGGTTGGAAGCCACTATCCCCATCTAAGTCAGCCTACCATCGCTCAGACGTTTAGAGCACGGTGCCGAGAGATATACTAGTGAACATCTCGACCTCTTGGAGGAAGCACATGAACATGCTGTACTACGAGTTACCTCCTATCAAAATAGGACAGTAAATATTTCAATAGCAAGGTCGTATCCAGGAGATTCAGGATTGGGGACCTTGTGCTCAAAAGGGCTGGGGCCGCCAATAATACCCCGGGAAAATTCGGCCCAGTATGGGAAGGACCCTATGAAGTTATTCAACAAGTTCGAAGAGGAGCATACAACTTGAGAGACATGTCGGGAAGACCACTCTCAAGGCCTTGGAATGCCAACAACCTCAAGGTTTATGACAAGTAAAAGCCATGACCTTGTCCATTTTATTACAAGTATTAGTTTACTTTTATTTTTTGGTCTTGCATACCCTTTGCATTTTCTTTTGTTTACTATTAGTTTAATTTCTCATTGGGCTTGCATGCCCTGTACATTTTACTTTCGGTAGTTCATTCATCAAGGCCTGCGAGCTCATACTTGTTTTAGAACATAGCAAAGTTTATATGAAGTAGTCGTTGGGAAAGACCCAATAGAAAGTGTTTCTCCCGAAGCCCTGTCATGCACAGGCACCTCTGAGACACGCTACGAGCATGAGCTCAAAAAAGACCTGTTACGAGCAGGTACCTCCGAGACATGCTATTGGCATAAGCTCAAAAAAGACCTGTCACAAGTAAGTACCTCACGGTATGATGTGAGCGAACACCTCAATACATGCCCTGAGCATCTACTTCAAAAGACCTATCATGAACAGGCACCTATAAACATGCAACGAGCATGCACCCTAAAGTCCTGTTACGAGCAGGCCCTTTAAAACTCACCACAAGCAGATGCCTTAAAAAGTGCCCGAGTACAACCATTCGAAAATGGTCAATCCAAGATTTAGAAATCTGGAAATAATGCTCGAGATCGGTACCAAAAACTAATGATTAATGGTATAGTCCTCAAGCTTGAGGCTACCAAAATTTAATTCATCATGTAGTCTTCGAGTTCAATACTTTAAAATTTATTGCAAAGTCGTCGAGCTCAATTTACAAAACTAACTAATCAAGCAATGACCGAGCTCAATACGTTAAACAGTTGATCTATCATCGAGCTCATCATTAAAGTTTAGTCATTGAACTATCCTCGAGCTCAACAAGATAGTTAAGCATCGATATTGAACTACTGGTCTTGACAAAGCTTATTTATTAAGACATCTTCGAGCTTATAACTTACTAAGATCATTAGCTGCGTAGTCCTCGAGCTCATAACTTTACCAAAGAGTTTATGAACTGCGTAGTCCTCGAGCTCAAAACTTCACCAGAGTTTGTTAACTGTGTAGTCCTCGAGCTCAAGACTACCAAAAGATTGATTTACTAAGTATTCCTCGGGCGCAATACTTTAGATTGATTTTTGAATCGACAAAATCATCAGGATCAATTAATTATCTTGTCATCGAGATCATTCATCATGTAGTCATCGTGGCAAAAACTTTGTTTACTCGTCATGATCATTAATTAAATTATCGTCGAGCATAAAACTTAGTTAAAGGGTCGAGAGTGGAAATTGAATGATCATCGAGATAAAAAGCGACAAAATGATCGAGAACACGATGTCAAAACTAAACGTCGAGCATTTTACATCATCAGAATCTGAAAACATGACGGCCCATATGCTCGGACAATGTACTTTGACAAAAATACAAAAATTACATCAAAATACTATGCTCGGGGTGGGAAGTCCTAATCTAGGCCATCAAGAGCAGAAGCCTCGACCTCCACCTCGACATCGTCCTCCTCGATATCATTCTCATCATCCTCATTAGTAGATTCTTTGGACTCAGATAACTTGAGGGTTTCTGCAATTTCGAGCACTATTTTCAGATCATATTGCTGAACGTTGGGTAGGTCTGCTAGAAGATAAGCTATGGCTTCTTTAAAGGCATGGAGGTATGCCCCAGAAACATACTCGGCCTTCAGTTTATTGCATTCTTTGGACGTCCTGAACTCTTCCCAAGCTCGCACCCTTGCCTCAGCTAACTTAGCCTCATGCTCTTTGCACATGCACTTGAGCTCCAACTTAGCCTCCTCGGCTTTGTCCTTTGCAGCACCAATTTCATCTCGAGCTTTCCTTGGCTCATTCTTCGCTTCATCTCGCTCCTTCAAGATGGCTTCGCGCTGGCCTTCAGGCCATCCAGCTTTTATCTCTTAGCTCGACGGCCTCCACAAGCCCGTCCATCCCTTGTAACGAGAGGCTTCGAGCAACACTTAGTATCTGTAAAAAAAAAGAACGAGCTTGTGTGAATGTTGAGATAAATATATAAAAAATACCAAACGAAGTATGGACAAATACCTTCAAGGTCAGAAACTCGAGAGCTTTCATCCCCTCGTCAAACCCAATGTCTCCCCTATATTTAGCCACTATGCTCAGTACTAGGTGGCACCTCTCGAAATCCTCAATAACGGAGCCTATAGAGGGAATGCAGTCATCCTCGAGGTCTACAACCTCGGGGGTACGTCAGGAAGAAGTTCCCTCAGTGATTGAGTCGGCTGGTGTACTGGCCTCAAGCTCGATTTATGATGCCTCGATTGGGAAGTTTTACGAGGCATCCTTGGTTGTTCCTCTCTCCTCGAGACTCGAGGTCTCTTTTTTCCTTTGGTCTATACATTGGCCTCAGGCTGAGGTGCCTTGGCCTTGGTGTTCACGAATTTCCTAAGAGCTGAGGGATTGAAAGACATTCCTGTATAAAAAAGACAACTCATTAGCTCGACCACATCATCGGGAAAGATAACTTGATAATTGAAGGGATAAAGCCCTACCCTCAAGGCCTCTAACATTAACGAGGTCTAGAACTTCATCCCCAAGAACTTCCTTCATATCGGGCACTAAGGGTTCGAGATCCTTGAGCATTTGCTTATCCCGCTTTAATGACTCAAAATAAGCCTGACCTTCACAGAATTTTGCAGCATCGGGGATACCCCACCTTAACCAAAATGGAAGGTTGGCATCATGAGCAACTACGTAGAACCATCTATCCTTCCAACCTTTCAACGAGCTTGGCATGCTCGGGACCCTAAAACCCCCTCAAGTTGACAAGTAAGCAAAGCACGTGAACTGGGAGAGCTACTTGAGCTCGAACACCATTCGACAAAGGTCGACATAGGGCCCGATCCCCAGATACCTACACGCTATAAAGAAGTATATGAGCATTCTCCATGCGTTGGGCACCAACTGATCTGGGCACATAGAGTGCTCGACAAGAAGACTTAGAAAAAGGGGTGCATTGGCTACCTAAACCCGGCCTTTAGGGTACCTCTAAAAAAGACAAACTCTTTGTCTTGAGCTTGAACCATTCTATCCTCAGGCAAAGGCGACCTAACATCACACCAAGGCATTAACCCATATTCTCGAGCAGCTCCTAAAGCTAGATGTTCTTTCAATCTACAGGGTTCATCAGGTGATTTGAACTCGACATTACCATGATACCTAGGTCGAGCTTGAGGTCTTACCTTAAGACGACTAGAAGACCAAAAGAATGCCTAAGGATTTTGCTTGAGCTCGACCTTGAAGAGAAATTTTACAGCAATGTGAAAAGTGAAAAATGAAAAAGTGAAGGTGTATTTATATGGGTTGAAATGGGAGGCCAAGAGTCGCCTTCAAGGCCGTTGGATCTCGCCACGTGTCAAGCATCCAACAACCAGTATTGATCGCCACATTTATTACGAATGATCAGAGCACGTGAATCAAGAACTCGAGCATCCCACTCACTTATGGCTCATAGATCGAGCTCATATACATCACACCTAACACTTGAGCTTTTAGGTTTGGATGCATGGGAGACTGTGATGTTGGATTATGGCGTACCTCGAGCTTGAGGATTGTTAGAGCCTCCTTTTCATTCTCAAGGGACTGAGTGCTCGAGGCATATGAGTCATCGGGAAGATCCTGAGGATCAACAAACATGAAACGCTCGAAAAATTGTTCTGGGTGTCCTCGGGATGCATGATCTCGGGACCTCTCCTTAGCTGGATCCCCGAAATACTTAATGAGCCTTACTAGTCCACATCCTTAGAGAATTCTAACCCTATCCATCCACTTCTACTTAAGAATCCCAGGGCCGGAAGGAGTTTAACCCCAGGAAACACGTTAAATAAGGAAATTTTGGACTCCTAGTTACAATCCAACAATCACCACGATAATCACTCCTGAAAATAAGGAAAACGAGCCCTACGAGGAGTGAACTACCTCCTAGCCCTATAAATATGAGACTTGGGATCATTATTGAGGTACATTTTTCATATATATATATATTATCCCCATTCTCTTTCTGACTTAAGTATCGGAGGGACGACGAGGACACACCTCGACCCATTTGTTTCAAGTACCAGAAGATCTTGTTCGTACTCTTTCTTAGTCGTCAAGCTCAAAATTCAACAGGTGCTATTTTTGGAAACATCAGGATCTAACACAAACTGGAAAAAAAAATACAAATTATGACCAAAATATTGAAATTTTTCATAAAACTTAAACTTTATAAATTTTACATAATTGTCAAGATCTTTATGTCAAATTACCAAGAAACGTAATTACACGGAAAATACTTTGATCCATTGATTTGTATCTTAAATAACGAATCTTGAATATTGATCTTTTATTCTTCTATTTAATTGTCCCTAATCTTTTTCTTGATTCTCGATTGTGGTTTATGGATCTTCCTCTTCAATATGCTTCTCATGTACTCTTGTGTTAACGAGATGGCACAAAAAAAATGAGAAATTACATATGAATTGGGGACCATAACCCTTTTATATAGTTTCCATATGTATTTGGCCCATTGTTAAATACAAACCCTAATGGAGCTGGTCTACACACATAATCCGGCCCACACTTTATTTAGATGTTCAAAGCCCAATTACTTAATTCTGTATTAGCTCACTTTAATTTTGGGCTTAACTTTAAGATAACATTTATACACAATTAATTACATTTATCGGCCCACATGGCAAATTAAATAATTTCCCAACAATCTCCCACTTGGGCCACATATGTTACCTTATAAATGTGTATAACCTTATGAACTCGAAACTTTTGTTATCATAACCAAAAGCATCTCCAAATAATTTCGCCCATTGATTATATCATTATAGAATCAAAGTGGTCTTCATTACAAGTATCATAACTAAACCCATCAATGGTCACGTATATTAACACAATCAAATGACATAGATCAAGTGTGGATGTGTAGCATGGAAATTACATGTAATGTGATCCAAACATACATATTTCCAACTGGTCCTACCTTATCATTTAATGAGATCAACCATAAATTTTAATCAGAGTGGAATTGAATTGAATTCTTTATTTCTAAAATAAACTGAATGTCCATGGACAAAATGTATGTTTAAAACAGACAACATCCAAATACAAACTCCCACTAAACTGGCGTATCATCAAAAGATGCAACACTCATGTGAGTATTATGCTCATGAAAGACCTTGGGTGGTAGCTATTTAATAAATGGATCCATGATTATGGAGTTTGTCCTAATATGATTTATAGAAACTTAACGACTCTAAATTCTTTCCTTGACAACTAGGAACTTAATGCTTATAAATTTTGACATCGTCACGTTCATATTGGAATACAAGACTACTATTGTCGCAGAATATCTAGTAACAATATTTTACAGTCATATTCCATGATCAAAATCAGAATATCCAACAATCTCCAATTGGTCTGATTTTCTTGAATGTGATCATATAATCCTTAGTTCTNCAGTCATATTCCATTATTAGAATCAGAATATCCAATGATCTCCAATTGGTCTAATTTTCCTAAATGTGATCATATAATCCTTAGTTCTCTATAGATACTAAATAATCACATGGCTGCTTTCCAAATTTTCATCCCAAAGTTAATTAAATATCTGCCTAGCATTCTAACAATGAATGCTATATCCGGATGTGTGCAGACCTGAGTATACATTAAATTCTCAATTGCTGAAGTATAGAGAATTTTCTGTATTTCATTTTTTTTAATAACAGATCTGAAAATCTTTAATTTTAAAATTCGAATTTTGGAAGAAAATCCTTAATTATAGCAAAATACATATACTAACATTCCATATAATAACATGTCAAATTCCATAAAATAACATGAAGGAAGATCAAAATAACCCAAAA
>CAIGRR010448392.1:0-14113 GCA_903798365.1 Fraxinus sp. 1973-6204 | reverse complement strand
ATTTGTTATAAATAATTGAGTATGTTTTATGGCATTTTTTGTCATTAAAATAAATAAATTTAGAATAAAAAAGTTATCAAATTCAAAACATAAAAAAGTTGAAAAGTTTATAATTATTAAACACGTTTATGAATTTGAAGAATTGGGGTGGGGTGGGGAGTTAATTCCAACATTGATTCCCCCCCCCCCCCCCCCCCCTAATTTCTTTAATTGTAGATTGGATTATCGGATCGAATATCCGATAATATAGCAAATGTGATATGAATTTAACAATTAAATATCTATTGAATTATCGGATCAGATAATTATTCTTATCGAATTGGATTGTATATATGCATATACAATCCATATCCGATCTATTTACAGTCATATGTGAAATACTCCATTGAATAGTTGAAAGTGGAACCAGATTTTTTAAGTTACCATTTCAAAAATCAGATTTGAAAGTTTTTTGTTCAAAAATCAGATGATAATTTAATTTTTAATATTAATATTAATAATATAATATTAGATTAAATTAATCTACAGCCTTCACTTTACCCATCCCGACAAACCCTAATTCATTTTGAAAAATATCATCTCCCCACAGCTTCATTTGAACCTACTTCGACAACTCTCGAGGAGCTCACTCTGACGACGCATTATGGCATAGCTACAGCATGCAGTGGTGGTGTGCGTGAAGAATCTTGATTCTAGCGACGATTTCATTAGATATTTTACAAGTAGAATCCCTTTTTATTACCACCTAATTCTTTTTTGATGAAATTATACGAGTAAATATCCAAACAAGAATATGTTGTTGAAGAATGGACATTCAGTATCAATTCTTATGTAGCTAATATTCATAGAACTTAAACATATAATTTATTTTTTAAAGTCAAATTTTAGTTTTAATTCGACATTTCATAAAATTCACAACTATTAACGAGCACACATCTCCATGAGAGGGTGGCAAGACAGAGATACGGAAATGGACCCAAGTATTTGATGCATTGAAAGGTTTGAGAGTGAAACCTCGTGATCGGAGAAGCCCACTTTCCAATAGGAGGGCGCCACTTGTTTTTTACTCTGTCTCTCACCCTGGACGTGAAGCATAGTTCGAGCGACAATGAGATTGAAAATTTGGAAAGAATGGGGGCCAANGAGCTTACTGTATCAACTCGAACACATTTTGAGGTGGATTGGTTAGCCACTAGTATGCCTAGAAGTACTTGGCCACTCACAACTTTTGTAGACCGTATTGTCGAGTTTCACTCCACTTCTCTCTCTTCGTTGAATCGAGTAGGTAGACATATTTAATACATATATTAGATTAGGGGTGTGTTCGGTAGAGATTAAAATCGGAATAAAATTGAAAAACTAGCCGTTATTGTTGACTTTTATTAGACGAGTGAGACCCAATAACTACCATATTTTCAATTTTAATCGACTTTTAACCCTCCCAAACAGGCTCTTATATAATTTAGTTAACATCAATATACATGTTCATTTGACATATTCATTTCACGTTTATGCATTCATTAATGTACAAATTTCTTATTATTAATTCTCAATTAATTAACATTAACATTCATTTAATTAATACTCATATTCATTTATGCATTTTAGTGTTATTAATAATTTCACATTCAAGAATGCATTCTATTATTAACGTTCATGTATGAGCTAATTAATATCCAATTTTACTTATTTGAAAATTAAATAAATGATTTAATATTCATTGTCGCGTGTATATTCCATTGTATTAATTCTAAATTAATTAACATTCATGTATATTCAAATATTACTTTTACGGCACTTATAAAGCACCTCATAATAATGTGCGTTGTATGTTCAACGTTGACCGATTTTTCAAAAAAATCACTATTTCCAAATCCATTTTTCCAAAAATAAAAAAACTTATTAAAACGGAGTTTAAACAAGGGCTATTTTGAGATGAGTTATGAATCACGCTAAGCGGGCACGTGAACTAGCTTACTTTATTAATTTCTTCGAAAAGTCAGCTAGCTCGTGGATGATTCGACTTGTGCCTTGTGGATACAATTTGACTCGTGTGTATATTTGAGTGAGTGTTCAAGGATCGAATTGGCTTTCGATGCATTACCACCTCTACTCCCATCCCATCCACTGGTCCTCAAAAGTAAGTCCCATTTTGATTCCCATTAATTTATAGTACATTTTTCTTCCTATTCTTTTTAACCACACATTTTTCAATAAAATAATATTACACATAAATAAAAAATATTTCTTCATTTTTCAACCATACATTCTCTAAACAGTATATTCCAAAAATTATAACGTCAAATAATGGGGCCAAATAGGGGATAAATGTAAGCTGAAATAATTTCTCATAATGACATCTAGAGGTGGACATGGTTCCAAGATAATCGAATTGAACTATGAGTCAGATTTTTTTGACAATGGAATAAATGTTTTTACTATATGGAACCAAATCGAAATCAAACCATTTGGTTTTGGTTTGATTCTAATTTCATTATTGATTGAAAAAAAAAAATAACATTTGAGAAAGAAAAATCGAAAGTTGAGGTTTTAATTTTAGAAATACATGCGACGATGGTAGTTGAACGCGACGGTAGACAGCATGTGGTAGCTCTTGATCTCCAGACTCCATTCGAGAGTCGGTGCATAAATTGAAAAAGAGAAAAAATGAGAAACAAATTAGGGTATGTGTCTTCAAAATGAATTAGGTCTCTAGTCTTCACATTTAGAAATGAGAAGTCAAAGGTACATGACCTTTTTGTCTTGATTTTCAATTAAATTTTGATTTTTTTTTTGTGTGAATAGTGATTCACTAACTTGTAATATATATAAAATAATAAAATTTAAATATCGAGTTTGATTCTTGATTCTAGAACTAGAGCTACAACTGTACCAAAAGCAGAACCAAATGGTTCTCAATTCTAAAAACCATAACAATTCAATTTATTCTCGAACCGAACCAAGCAGTCGGATTTAGTTTGATTTGATTATTTTGTCCACCCTAATCACATATGCACCTTTTTCTTAACACTATTAACCAATAATTTAATCATGGCTCATTGAATTTAATAAAAGTCGGATGTTTCTTTCTTGTCATTTCAAAAAAAAAAATCATTTGTAAAGCGGGACCTCGTACTCACTCCAACTTGAACGATGTGCCCACATCTTTTTTGTTCACATTTTCAGGTATATTCGACGAGACTAAGTGAATGTTTTTTGTTTTTGTTCTTGTAAAGAAGAAAATTAAATTAAAAATCCATTCATTTCATTACGCTACAATGTTTAATAACGTACTAGAAGTGCATTCCTAGTTTTACCCTAGAAGTGAAAATATGTCTTATTTTATAGAGAACTTCAAATATAAGCAATTAACGAAATCCCTGTCTTTAAACTGTTTTCTTGTACTTGGAGCGAAAAAAAAAACCTTGGAGCAGAATAGAAGAAAACCGATCTTTTAGAGGTAAATGTACAAGAACATATAAAATACAAGGACCTACTTGCAAAAACGTCCCAAATTATTCGTTTCATTTTTCTCATTTTCTCTCCACTTCCCTCCATATCTATACGAACCAAAATTCCCTCTCCTCCGAGTCACACTTTCACCATAGAAAATTACAAAACCCTTATTTTCCCCTCCCTCTTCGAATCTAAACCCCTTGAATCGATCAATTAGATTGAATTAATTAAATACTTGTTTAAATGGCTGGACAAGGAGCCCCGACCAATGAAGCGGCGGCTACTCCTCCAGCTGCGGCGGGGAACGGTCAGATTATCTATCAGCAGCAGACGCCTCCAACGGCTATCAGGCGGCACCTCCCCTTCGAATCCATGAAGCCGCCGTTTGCTCCCCACGATGACTACCACCATTTCTATACTCCCGGTCGAGCTCCCGCCTCCTCCTCAAATCATCCTCCAGATGCTGTTGTAGTCAAGTCTACTGTGCGTCCTCATTCTCTAATATACGTTCTTTCTCACTGAATTTGCTTACTTTTTGGAATTATTTTTTTGCTGTTACTAATTTCTTGGATGAACGTAAATTCACTACTATAATTGTTTATATTTTAGATAGGTTTATGTCGAATTCGAGCTATAATTTTTATATTATTTTACTTACTGAGTATATACTTTGCTAGATTTATAATCACGACGTTGATAGATATATTTACACGTAGAGTAAAACGTAGTACATCTATAATTCTCAAATGAAATTGCATTCCTTATTACTTCCAAAACTCAACACCAAAGTCTAGGAACGTGGCAGAGCCTTGAGGCAACAAGAATTCAACTGCAAGAGAATTCATCTGCCTCGATTCTCCTGGCAGTTGTATATTTTAGTTTGCCAGTCAATGACTGAGCTATTATTGTACATAATTTTTATTTCATAACCTCTTACTCCAGATGTACACATGTTTCCCGTTTTATTCAAAACGACTGCTAGTCACAGGAAGTTGAACTCTCCTTTATGTTTATTTTGGTTTGTAGACTCCCTTAAGGATTATGTGTTATATAAGTTGCACGTGCAAAAAAAAAATATCAATATGTCCATGTTAATTGGAATGAGAGTTAGAATAGCTTGTTGCATTGCAAATGAGGTTTATTTGATTTTCTTTTACTGTTTCCCCTTGTGGCACCTCGTGAAATTTGTATAGTTTATTTCGATCATTTTGTTCCTTTACTAACTCCAATATTTCCTAACTGTCTCTCAGGCTTTAAAGCGAAAAAAGGGGTTTGAAAACAATAAGTTTGAGTCTAGTGAGAAGACAGAAAGTCCTGCATACAATGATGCGGCTAGCAGTCCTTTCCTTACACCTATATCTGGGAAAGGAGGAAAAATAGCTGTCAGGTCAAAGGTCACAAAGAACAATAGATCTGCATCTCCAACTCCTGCCTCCAGTGTTGGTGAGACACATTCTTCTAGAATCTTCAGAGCTGATTAATAGTTAACTTATCAACAGCAGTGGGATTATTTTCTTGATAGAAATTGCTTGAGAACAGTTAAAAGTGCTTTATTTTGAGCCCAAATATCAGCAGTTGTTGATCATTGGAATATTTTTTTATAAATTCACGGTTTCATTCGTATTGCAACAAATAACATGATGATTTTTTGTATTTACAGATACTCCCTTAGCTCTTACTCCTGCTGGCAGCTGTCGCTATGATAGTTCCTTGAGTAATCTTGTTACCTAATATTTGGGATTTGGATTATCAACCTTTAGTTGCACAAGTGCACAAGTGATAAATATATGTCATGCTTCTCAGGTCTTCTAACAAAGAAATTCATCAACTTGCTAAAGTATGCAGAAGATGGTATTCTCGATTTAAACAAAGCTGCAGACACTTTGCAGGTGATTTATCTGCTAGAGTAGTTATCTTTTCAGATTCAGAAATTCATTGCAGTTGTGGTTGTACAGGTGCAGAAGAGACGGATATATGACATAACAAATGTCCTTGAAGGAATTGGTCTTATTGAAAAGAAGCTCAAGAACAGAATTCACTGGAAGTAAGTCTGTATTTCATTTACATAAAAAACTCGGCATAATGCTTTTACCTTTCACTGGAGCATATTATTATCGATAAAGGTAGTGACATTTGAAGATTGAAACTTAATGAAGATTCTTATTAATTACTCATTAGGGGATTTGATCCTTCAAGACCTGGACAAGTGGACAGTGACAGTACTCTTTTACAGGTATGTGGAAGAAGAAAGGATAAACCTCAAATATTTCATGTATTTTGTTCCATATATTGTCCATTGAGTAGAATTAAACTTGGACTTTCCTAAGCATTCATGTATCTTGATATTTTTTCCTAAGTATTCTTGTATTTTGATATTCTTCTTTTCCATTTATCTGCAATTTTATTGTATTATAAGTTTACTTGTACAATATTCAGTTAAGCCTCATTGCCAATAAAGTTGGGTTGGCTTTTGCATGTAAAAAGTCAAATGAAATTTTCTTACACACAAATCATTAGCTTTGTGATTCCTTTTTGTCTGTTTACAGGCAGAAATTGAGAACCTATCCATGGAAGAAAGAGGACTGGATGAGCGAACAAGGTTAAGGATTTATTATATTGTTAAATAATACATGCTGCTTTGTTCAAATTGTTGTGTATGTTGATCTTTCAAGCTGTTGCAGAGAAATGCAAGAAAAATTGAGGGATTTGAGTGAAGATGAAAATAATCAAAGGTAAAATTCTGCCTAGCATTATTTGAACTGAGTAATACAAATTTCCTTTTCACTAATACACATTTTATTGGTGACTATTTTAGATGGCTTTTTGTGACTGAAGACGATATCAAAGGAGTGCCTTGTTTCAAGGTCCATTTTTCTTGTCCTTTTGTAATGTGTAGCACCATTCTTTATTATCATGATGATTGATAGAAGAAGAGATGAATATTTGCATTATCTATCAATTATGTACAGATTTCTATAGTGATTAACTTTTCAGGCTTTGGTTCTGACAGGATGAAACCCTGATAGCAATTAAAGCTCCACACGGGACCACCCTTGAAGTTCCAGATCCCGATGAGGTAAAGCTAGGAAAATGGAAAGCTTTACTGTGGATGTCTCCGATTATGAAGTTTTTTTTTTTTTTGGTCATATATAGGCTGTTGATTACCCACAAAGGAGATACAGAATAATACTTAGAAGCACAATGGGTCCTATCGATGTTTACCTTGTTAGGTACTACAATTTCCTTTTTGATGCTCCCTTGACATGTTAAGCACCCTCCCTTATTGTTCATATCTTTTTTGTATTCGTCATTTTTTCCCTGATTGGAAACCTCTTCCACCAAAACTTCAGTCAATTTGAGGAGAAGTTTGAAGAGATAAATAATGGTGAACCATCTACAAGCTTGCTTCTTGGTTCAAGTGAAAGTGCCACAACACAAGGAGCCTTGTTGGCAAGCAGTGGGAAGGAGATTGAAGCTCAAGCCCAAGATAACCATAGAATAAGCTCTGATTTTGGTGCTTTACAAGAGTGTGCTGGAGGAATGACGAAGATTGTCCCTTCAAATATTGATGTAAGTGTGGCTGTTCTGAATGTAAATGTTTAACATGGTGTGGATGGATATACACAATATCTATAATATATTAAATATCACATCAAGTGGGAATCATTTTTTAGATGATTTTAACCCTATTAAAATTAAATTATCTCAATATTACTATACTTTTTCGTTTTTCAATATGTAATAAATACTACAAAACCATTGTCATGTATGAATTTCGTGTTATTAATTCTCAAATCTCAATTAGTTAACATTCACATTAATCTAGATTTAATAAATCTTGATGAATATTGATCTACATAAATCTAGAGTTATTATAGATGAATATATTTTTATTCACGTACCTAGGAATTTTGATGGGTGTTTAAATTCATGTGTTAGCAATTAATTCTTATGTACCAAATGTAGTATAAAAATGTTAATTTGTAATATTTCATCATTGCAAAAATTTGAATTTGAATCATAAAAGTTGAGCTTTGAGACTATAATTTTCTTTTCTTAAATTTCTTTCCTAAATTTTATTTTCTTTAGTTTTTTTGAGACTTGTCAAATTCTGTCAACAAATCAGTATCAAATATTACTTTTAGAACACTTATAAAGTATTTTAGATCTGACTAGTTTATATAAAAGTGAACCTAGGAAGCAATTTTAAATCTGTGAAAGGATAAATGTAATAAGATGCGTGACTGACCAACTATGATGGAATGAATAAGATAAAATTGAGAACCAAAATGATTCATTTAGTCGATAGTGAGTGCGAATAGAGATGGACCTGAGCGATTGGAGATAAGTTCATGTAATCGATTCCAAATATTTTTTTGGAATATGCTCTTGTTGCAACAATGTGACTGAGATAAAGTGCCTGACTCACTACTGTTCAGTTAATCTGTTAAAGGTTCTATAAATCATATTGCTGTGCATTTTCTCCAAATTTAATTAAACGTATATTTGATTTATATCTAAGAGCATATTTATTCTATCTGAATATACAATTCTTTTTTTGTTGCCACAGAATGATGCAGATTACTGGCTTCTAACAGATGCAGATGTCAGCATCACAGACATGTGGAAGACAGATTGTATCCTTCTTCGAGTGCTCATCTTAATTTCAACGCATTTTTTTCCTTTTAACTGCTAATTCCTTAACTACATTTGCAGCTGTTGTAGGGTGGAATGGAGTCGATATGCTTGATGACGAGTTTGGAATGGCTTCTATCGTTACTCCAATGCCAGAGACTCCACCTTCTGTTGTTGCTGATGTGCCTAATGTTGTTAATTTGCCACCTAGGTGATTTGGCTTTGTTTGATTGTTTGGACAAGCCTTACCATGTCAACTCGAGAGGGTAAAAAAGTCATTGCCATTATATGTTGGTAGATTGCTAATTCATTTCAGTCGTTTGGAGACACATAATGCATGAGGCAATGGACTTTGCAATGAAAGAAGGAAAAACAGGAGGACGAGGAACATGGCAATATGATTCGATTGTACATCTGAGCAACCTTCAGCTATTCAGAGGTAAATAAACTTTCTATTTTAGCAATTCTGTGTAATGTTATGGATACACATGAAGCAGTGTCGAAGTTTGCTTTGCGAATCTGTTTCGGAAGAGAATAGGGAAGAATAGAATAAAAATCAAAGACACGTGGATTACTGTATCTCATTTGCTGGAAATTTCAGATAGGAACTGTAATAACTTCAATTACATGCTTGGCCTCTGGTATGAAGTATTTGGTAGTGAAGAGATCACGTGTTCTCATCTTTGTGCAGTTTAGAAATGAAATGAAAGGAGTACGTATTTGCTAGTAATTTTCTGTCATTTAATGACAGTTTTCATTTTATATATCTATTTAACTCTTCTATTTCAGTCCATTATATCCTAGTCATTTTTGGAATTTTACCGTTAGTCTATAAAGAAAATAGTGTAATTGGGGTTTTAGCTCGAACCACTGGCTAATAAACTTATGCTTGATGCTAGGTGGCTACGGCTCACAAGCCGTTTGCAACTGGGCAACCAGTACCACCTTTGTGTGATCGAGGCTGTCTTGGGGGATCGTATTTGGGAGGATATGGTTCAGGCAAGGCCTCGTGTTGTTGAACCGTAATTCACTTATATCCATAATAATTACGAACAAGGAACCCACGGAAGATTACTTGTTTGAAGTCATAATTCTTGTACACACATCTAACAATAATAGGCATTCTACTTTGACAAATCTCTCTAAATTTCTTCTCTACACACACTTCTAGCTAACACAAGCATACCAGTAGAGCACATCTAGATACCTCCAAGCCACCCCCACCCCACCCCACCCCACCCCTACATATTGTCGGCATCATTTTTGCTTGAGTTTTCAGACATGAAATGTTTTATTTCTTCCAACACTTTGTTTGCCAATTCTGAGAAAGGGTCATTTGTGAAGAAACCATGTTGTTTTCCTTGATATTCAACATATTTAATTTTCTTTCCTATTTCTTCAAGTCTTTTTGCATAGTCCTCAATTCTGTCCTTCATCACTTCACATTCTCCTACCATCACCAATATTGGGTCAAGCATTATCGATTCAAGTTTTGGGCTATAAGGCCCAAATGGGTTTGCCAGGGGATGGTCTGCAGTGTCTCCAGCTGGTATTGATAGCCTCCAAAATCTGTTAATTAGGAGAAAATAAGAAAGAATTCACATGGTATATGATTGTACGTTTGATAAACAGTATAGGATCAAACCACGACCAACATGTTGAACAAAATTATGATACATAATGAATAGTGAAGGTCTTCGAGTTAGAAAATTATAAGTAATCCTTCTACAACAACTCTTTGATCAAACAAATATCGAGATTGGATGAGACGATTGTGACGAGGACATAAGGTTCAAAGAACTCATAGATATTGAGTGTAATGTCTTGTCCCTTTACCTAACAATTGTCATACTTCAATAAATTAAAACTATTCACACTTATCATTTGCTAGGTAACACTTATCCAAATTTAATCCCATTAATAATCCTATCAATCAATTGTTTAATGACTTACGGCCAATATTGTTTATGGTACATGAACAGGTGTCATCTTTTATAATGATAAGCCACTATCTAATAATGGAAGATCATGAAATTATTTTTATTATAATGGGAATTAAAAGGTGTATTCCACATAGATTACCTGTTTTTTTTAGATGATTTTTGACCCTACAAGATCTTCTTAGAAGGGGACTATACATGATCAAATCAAGCATGCCAATTCCCAAATATAGATAATTGCTAATGTTTGTGACTATTTTTGATAAAATCAAGATTTTAAAGAAATGTGACATTTCAATCATGCCTGAGTTTGAAGATATTTTGCAATTTGATTGAGATTATTCACATTTCACATGATCAAATCAAGCATGCCAATTCCCAAATATAGATAATTGCTAATGTTTGTGACTATTTTTGATAAAATCAAGATTTTAAAGAAATGTGACATTTCAATCATGCCTGAATTTGAAGATATTTTGCAATTTGATTGAGATTATTCACATTTCACTTGCTTCCACAAATTAAAGATTATTAATTTTCTAAGAAAAGAAGGGTCAAATACATTGGCCATCACTAAATACTCGATTATATTTTCTATTGATTACTAAACTTTATTTTGTTTTGAATTAAATCTTGAAATTATATTTTGATTTGAATAAATTCGGTTTGAACTCATTGTTCTGACCATGTTTGTTAATTTGACTAACGGAAAAGATGACTTCAATGATCTAATTTAAAACAAAAGCAACTTCTTAGTATCAAAAATCACTTCTAACTATCCAAAAGCATGCCAAAGTATTTTGCATGCCCTGACTGTCTTCAAGTAGTAAAAAAAAGAAGAAGATATGAATCGAGATGCAAAATATTTTGCTGCTCACATGATGAATTTTGTACGCAAACTAGATAGGAATAAGCTATACAAATATTTCGTCCTTAATTTTATTTTATACCGTCAATCCAATATACTATGTATATTCTTTTGTATTCAATTTTTAAAATTGTTTGGATTGTGACAAACACTAGTACATAACGTGATAAACACCTAGAGAGGGTCCAAACAACTTTCAAAGGTATATTCCATAAAATCACAGGTCCACCTCCCATGAGAAAGGGGTGGATGCTAGATAAGATAGAATAGCCAATCTTAGGATTGTGGCTATTAGTGGATTCCTAGATATTCCTCAATTGTTAGACTAAGTCCACATTCAAAGGGCCAACAATATTAATCTTTTCACAACCAATCACATAAAGATAGATTGAGGCACTGCATGTGTGCAACAATTATGTTCAACTCCCACACTCCATCTCTTGTCTTAATCCCACTAACACTTTTAGCAATCCCCATCATTATTATTCAAGTCATTATCATTAAAAAGAATCAAGATCCAATTATTATTTTTGACTCGATTAAGAATTGTAATCACATAAATTTTTTGTTCTTTAACAAGGTACGATGTCTACATACATTGAACTGTGCTTAACACAAATTTTTAAAATACCTTTTTCAGGCGGTGTGTATATATATACCGTCCGAAAAATGACTTAAAAGAGTGTATTTAATGAAGGAAAACATATCAAATTATGAGGAAATTAACATACTTCCATTTTGCAATGAAAAGAAATTTCATTTTGATAGAGCGCGACCTTGACTGTTTCGAGTAGAACGGCTAAAAAAGAAAAGTCGAATATTATAGTTTAATCGTGGATTTTAGTCCATATGCAATCATTAATGATCATCCGAATCAATTGCATGAAATTAAAAAGAATATGCGTAATGCAATTATGCATGCAATGCAAATTTGGACGTAAAACAAAAAAATAATAAATTCCTTACTTGTCAAGAATCTCCAAGTTCAGGTAGGGTTCCGGCGGACCCTCAACTTCCGATTTGGTTCTCTCAGTACCACCAAAAAATGGTGCCATTAGCACATAACCCCTAACCCTTACTGGGCTCAACTCCGGCGACCCGGGTCCGAGCTTAACCGCCAAATGGTGCGCTAGGTTTCCACCTGACGAGTCTCCCACTATGAAAACCCGGTCAAAATCAACCCCATCAGATAACCATGGATCAGCACTGTTCAATAGAGCCTGAGTTTGGAGCCATTTAACCGCAGTCATTGCATCATCCATGGCTGCCGGGAGGCGGTGCTCCGGCGCCAGGCGGTAGTCTGCGGAGATAACCACCGCTGGTAGTGCTGAAGAGAGGCGGAGGCAGCTGTTGTGACAGTTGGGCCATGTGCGTGAACCAAGACAGAACCCTCCGCCGTGGAAGAAGTATAGAATTGGGAGTTTGGCTGCTGCTGAGGAATTAGAAGTGGATCGCGGCTTGTAGAGGCGGAGGAAAAGATTGTGTTTCTTATCAAATAGACAATCTTTCCATATTGCAGAGCCATCGTCCTGGACTTTAGTGGGGAAATTTGTTACCTGTGTTAATCGTAAAACACACTTCGATTAAACACGAAAATAATACTCAAAAAAGTTTGGACAACTCGTCTTAACAAGATTGATCGATAATACCTCAGACCGGAAAATAGAGCCGTCGCTGTAAACTTGGATTATACCTAGACAATTTTCCACAAGATGAGCAAGTGAACCCATTTTTCTTTTCCTATGTGTGTGTATAGGAGGTTCTTCTGGTGGAGAAGATGATTAACAAACAAGCAAAACGAAGAAGATGCATAAATAGGCAGGAAATTATGGGACACGCAAGGAATAAATAACTGTTTAAAGGTTATTTTTGTAATTATTTTAGGCTGATGCTGACAAGATTTGACCACTTACGTCCACGTCACTTTAATTTTTTTTTTTAATATCACCTTTTTCTGCACAATCAAGATTTAGTAATTAAATGAAAAGGATAGAAATAAAAATACGACGGAAAAAAATGTTAAGATTATATTTGACTACTTACGTCCACGTCACTTTAAATTTTTTTAATATCCCATTTTCTTCGCACAAACAAGATGTATTAATTAAATGAAAAGGATAGAAATAAAAATACGACGAAAAAAATATTGAGACGACAAAAATTCGCACAAACAAGATGTATTAATTAAATGAAAAGGATAGAAATAAAAATAGGACGAAAAAAATATTGAGACGATAAAAAGAAGAAGAAAAGATTAGAACATTTTGTGCAATTAACCCTTTTTCTATTTTTAAATAAATAATTCCTTTTATCAATCAAAACTGAAAATTAGAGCTTGTTTGGTAGGGATTTTTTGGAGGAAGAATTGATTTTGAATAGTGATATGATGGGAAATGTGTAGTTGAAAAAGAAAAAAATTTATTGATGTGATGGAAAATATTATTTTATTCAAAAATGTGCGATTGAAAATGAGAATTGATTAACTGTAAAATTTGAGAATCCGTAACAAACAGACCCTTAATAAGTAGACTAGATGAATAATTTTGCACTTTATAATGAGTAGACATTGAAAGTGACTTATTTGTTCTACTCTGTAAGCACTTTTTATTCTTCATTTTTTGCTTTTGAGTAAGAATCCAAAATAATGATTTTTAAAAAAAAAAGAAAAAGAAGCAGAAATGTAATAAGTAGAAATCATCAAAATTCTATTAATGATCATTTATTCATTAGAATGAAAGACAAATCTTCTAGGTATGTAATTCATTAATTCCTACATGCTAGTAATTGTAAAATTAAATCGAAATGGAAATCATTATTCCAACGGCCTACTACTAATAAAAGACGGAGAGGTAATTCGTCATTATATCAGTCCGCAATCCGATAGACATTTTTGCTTATTAAATCTAGAACCCTCCCTGGTCGTCAGCAATTTCACGCGTTCGCGAATGTGGTTCAAAATGCTTCTTCTCATATAAAATATGAACTAGAATTATTAAAAGAAAAATTATTTACAAACACTGCTCAAATATGATTTTACAATTTATAAAATCTTTGAAATTAAAAGATTAAGCTCCTGTTTGGTGGAGATTAAAATCATATTTTTAGTATGTTTTGATAGAATTTGATAAAAAAATAAGTGTGTAAAAAGTTGTGGATACATGAAATATATGGTTAAAATTAATTGTTAATTTTTTATTTAAATTAAAATCTTAAT
>CAIGRR010448270.1:0-12231 GCA_903798365.1 Fraxinus sp. 1973-6204 | reverse complement strand
TGTAAACTTTCGATGTGGGATTCCTTACCATATATAAGACACTTAAATGAGCTTATTAACATATGGGCCTATATTGGAGACTTTTCCAATTCATCCAAATTAATTATAATGGCCCACATCATTAAATAACATATTTAATGACCCAAATAAATCAATTAATTCCAACAAATATTCAATTTAAGTCATTTCAATTTCATAATGTGGTCCCTCGATTATTTTGTATATAACTCCTTTGGACCAATGTCCACAAATGCCTTTTTGTGCACCTTACGGTGCTCAAGCCAATTAAAGATACATAGCAAGGACAAGAAGAAAAGCTAAGGAGAGGAAACATTTGCTTATATCATATTGAAAATACGAAGTTCGATCCTAACAACGTCTAGAGGGTGGGTGAATAGGTGATTATGCGAAATTAAAACTATTTAATAATTAAATAGCAACAAGTCACTATTAATTATTTTTCTAGGTGGTTAATCATGCAATTCATATTTTCCTATGTTGCATTACCGCAATTATGAAAGCAATAAATAACACATAATTGATCACTGAGAAATTCCAACTGGGTAAAAACTTCGAGTACTTTGCCAGTCAACAATCCACTATAAACGATTTATAACTTACAATCTACCAGACTAGACGACGACACGTTTTATTTGACCTCCTGATTGCAATTCCAACAACTCTCCTGGATTTTGTGCTCCTGCACCAACTGCCAATGCATATTCTAAAGCTCTCTTGGATTGCGCTCTCCTGCAGCAACTCCTAACTTTGTGAAATCGTTTATCTCCTGTGGATTCATGAAAAACACCACGTTCTTCAACGATTGAAACTCCTGTCACCTTCCCTTGATTTTTAGAAACTCTGATAGATATGAATGAAGCAGCAGTTTGGTATTTGGATTGTAAATTTGATGTTTTCACCGCCAATGGCCAATAACGGGACGAATGTTGAAAGCAAAATAGATGAAGATGATCTCAAAGGAATGTGTCTCTCAATATTCAACGTTGTAAAACCATTCTGTGGCGTCTGAATATTTATATGAAGGTTAGGGAATGAATGAGTCAGACAAAAAGCCTTTAAAAAACGAATTAAAAAAATTCCCGGATGACACTGTCGCTTAAGCGAGGGATGAGTGACAGGTTGTCGCTCAAGCGAGGGCGAGACGACATGCGAGCACCGTTGACGCTCAAGCCAAACCTTGGCGACAGTCTAGCGAAATTCCGTGCCCTTTTTCCTTCTTTCCCGTTCTCGAACCTTAGACCTAAAATACCTTAATTTCATCTATTTGCACAATACTCCTTGACTTTTACAACATATCAATTTTAGTCCTTTTTATTCACAAATTTGTCAATTACATTAANTCTCGAACCTTAGACCTAAAATACCTTAATTTCATCTATTTGCACAATACTCCTTGACTTTTACAACATATCAATTTTAGTCCTTTTTATTCACAAATTTGTCAATTACATTAAATACCTAACACATAAAATTCATCAAAAAACTATACAAGTGCTTAGTGTACTACTGACCGGTTGGGTTGGTTTATCAAAATCCAAATTATTCCTATAAACTCACTCATGAGAATTATAGAGTCAAAAGAGATATTGAGTCCGAAAGGGAGGGAAGCTAATGATACTATAAAAATGAATATGAACTTTTTTCCTTTTACTCAAGAAGGAGGAGAATTCCTCACCCCGGCACAATGCAACACTAGAAGACAACTTTGTTCTATTTGGAGGACCAACAGTTCATCATGGAAGAAAGGACTCATAATAATACTATCCCGTCTTATAATGCATATGTAGATTTATAATCTATTGGTTGGTCATATGGATCATTTCTTGCTTGAAAGACCTTTTCACTTTTTAGTGCCTAACTCTTGACATTCTGACGGTCAAATTAGTAGTTTCTTTGGTATAATTAAGTTTATTGAAAGCGATTTTAGCAGAGTGGACTTGATATTCTCTTTTGCTTCCAGTACTATTTAAAGGAGTTTAAAAGTTGATTTACGTAAGGAAGCTCTCCCCTTGGTAGAGCATTTTTTCTGTCAGTGGGGGAGTAGTTGCTTATGCAGTTACCACTTTCTTAATTCTAGCATGTTTAGCACCGTCAAAAATGCTTTTTATTCACACATTTTGCAGGATCACAATTTACTATCCACTTATTATTTACACCATTAAGTAGGACCCACAGCCTATGCGTTATCCAAATGCTTTTCCCTACATGTTTGTAGCTTGTTGAAAGTAATGACTTTGGTCGGGCCAGATGCTTTTGTGGAGAGTTGTTCTGAGGTTAGGTTTGCTAATTCTCCCTCTGAGCATTCCTTGATAGTCTGCTCATCTGGACAAGGCTAGTTGTCCTGGTGCATCCCTATTGTGCCTAGTTAATCAAACTGACAGAATTTCTACGAGGTCAGGTCTGTTGGACCTTAATTGGCCCATCGGACTTGTCCACACATTGTGCTTGTGACTTGTCTCACACATCTGATTTGACGTATTTACTACATATGGAAACTAGAAATGGATTTGCTAGTCATGTGATGTCTCAAACCGTCTTTATATTTTTTAACATATATTAGTCATGTATCATATAAAGATGCATCATACATTTGAAAGTTTTGATTTCATTTTCTGGAGTGCCTCCAAAGCTAAGTCTACTATAGCATTTGTGAGTGTGTGACAACACTTGTTCTATGTACAAAGGATCGGACTAACATACAATGATTTGTCTTACTGTACAGTTTATGTAACAGTGAGCTTCCTTATTATTAGATGCGTGGTTCATACATGAGAAAATTGTGAAAATTTTAAAAGTTCCGTTGAATCATTGTTCTAAAAGTTTAAGCTAAAGATAGGGCCATACACATATTATTTAAATATTGTCTTCAATACGTTCTCTCAATTGTAGACGAGTTTTATTTTTCCCATTAAAGCCTAATACGTGGATATTGGGATTCGAGTTACATTTTCTGTTTAGTGTGCATACACCCCCACCCCCAACCCCAACCCCAACCCCCACCCCCGGAATCAAATTCTTGGTTTTTCCCTGCATGGTTCATACTCTCTGGTCAATTCTTTCAGCATCGAGTGCAAAGAATTTAGACAGTGCAGTAAATGATTCCAAAACTGATAAAGCAATGGAAAAACAAGAAGATACTATCATGGACGAAAACCAGCAAGAATCAAACAGCGTTTCTGTTCTTTCTGAGAAACGGAAGGCTTTATTTGAACCACTGGAACCAGTAAGTGGTCGACGACCTTCAGCTGAATCCTTACTTCCGCCTCCTGACTTTGAATCCGCTAGCTATCCAAAGGGGTGGCTGATTGGGAAGAGGCGAAAGCTTGTAAATGTTGACGTTGTCGAGAGTATGCGAAGGATTGCGGTGCAGGAAATAAATCGAAAGGTGCTTAAGCCATTTGGCTCCTATTTTCTGGTATGATTATTGAATCGTAAGATATTACTTAAAACAATAGATAATGCATGCAGGATAGGGAAATAGATGGCCTAAACGAGCAATTAGAAGAGGATGCTCGAGTCCTAGAGCATCTTCAACTCCAGCTACTCGAAGAACGAAGCAAGCGCACTGATGTAGAGAGGACAAATGCTATGCTGCAAGACCAAATTACAATGCTTATGAATATGTTACAAGAGAATGAACCAGAAGAGGATGATGGACCCGAGGAGCCCTGAATTTCATAGTTTTTTTTTCCTTTTATGCCTTATTCTTTTGAATATTTATATCCCAAAGTCTTAAAATAAGCTTTGTTACAGATGTATCGTCTTGTCTACCTGGTTTTGCTCTTGTAGTTTTAATTTGATTACTGTATAAGGTGAGTTGGAGATTATAAAATACTGAATGTGTATGAAGATGTTATAATTCTGCATGGTTTGTTGATGTCGAAAAAATGAAATGAATTATGTTGCACAAATTACTGATTAGTTTTTATTTCGTCTTCCTTTGTAGGATGATATTTGTCATTTTATTGCATTTTGCTCAATACAATAATTTTTGTGCACTTAGATCATTAATTTTGACATGTTAACCTTGTAGAGATGTTTCTACAACTTGAAATCTTAGTACACTCTCATTTCTTCAGTATACATATATATTAAACGGACCGAAGAAAAGTGATTTACTTTTTTGGATAAGGTAAGTGTATTATATCCAAAGTATGAAATAAAAGTACATGAGCACAGGGGCACACCCCAGAAAAACAAGGCTAGAAATGTGTGTCCTAGCACAAACAAAAAAAAAAGTACTGTCACGCGTTTTCTACAACGTGAATTTATGCCGNATTATATCCAAAGTATGAAATAAAAGTACATGAGCACAGGGGCATACCTCAGAAAAACAAGGCTAGAAATGTGTTTCCTAGCACAAACAAAAATAAGTACTAATAATTTAGTCACAACAATAAAATAAATATTCGCAGAAAGACCTCAGGAGCGTTGAAACCATCTATTTTCAATAGATGGATCCAAGCCCCTACATAGATTCATTCGTGCACAAACAGAAAATAGATGGATCCAAGCCCCTACATAGATTCATTCGTGCACAAACAGAAAAAACAATATCTCGAATAACAATAGTCTTATGTTTAGGAACATCATCATGGGTTCTAAAGTTACGTTCATGCCAAATAAAATAAATCATGCCAATATATTTTATTTTTTTTATACCAAGGTATTCTATAGACCATTTAAATTTCAAATCTCCCATCCTTTTATTGATTTAATCTGTTGATTCAGTGAATTTACAATAACAATTAACAACAACACGTACTCAAATCATAGAATTTAAGGATAAATCAAATAGACTTTGATGGCATTTAGCAACCAACAAAGTCGAAGGTCCTATAAGGATCGACGAAAGTCTATATCCAATCCTCGATATGAAAACCATTAGCCAGGACATAAATACATAAATGCAAAAACACATCATATGCTTGAACATGTGCGCATCGTACCTACATCAAAAGGTAAATTCAAGATGAACCCAAATATTCGAAACCAACAATCGGGATTCTTCATTAATCTCAATTTCCGAACCTGCATAAACCTACTAAGGTACATGCATACGCAAGTTACAGGGGCAAATTAATCTACCCTTTTAACAAATGGATTATCTAGCTCGATTCTCAAAATCTTCTGAGATGTTGAACAAGAACTGCGGCAAGGATGCTATCTTAGGGAGATTGAGCAACAACTCTCCAACCGAGTCCTTCCTGGAAATCAATGGCGCCTCTTTATCAACAGAGGAATCATTTGTTTCATCCTCAGAGATGCCACGACTCTCTTCAACCTTGATTTTACCAGTAGAAGCCTGAAAATTGTTTGATTCACCATTTTTCTTTTCCAAGAAAGACATTTGAGTACCACGTGTACTTTTACAATGCATGTCGGGATCCAGTGCATTGTCTTTCTGCAAAAGACAGCAGAGAGAATTGACCCTTGACATGAGAGAGACATCAGACTCTGGCATATGTTGGATGTCACTAAATAGGCATCGGTTGATATCATCTAAAATCTGCAAGTTTTGCCATTCCTCACTTGAAAGGGTTGGATTATTGGATTCTTTCTGCTCTGATATCCGGTGCTCGAGGTGGCTCACAAGATCACTCATGGACATAGAGTGTTGGAGCCCAGTCACCGTGAAGTTGCCAAGTGCCTTAAGTTGTTCCATCCCACCATTTTTCATGTCTTCAATTGAGTCCGTAACTGCATAAAAGGGCAGTATTATAACACGAGAGAAGAAAAAAATAGTAGTTTTTCACATTTCCTTCAATTTAAACTATAAACAAGGTGACAAGCATTGATCCATTATAGTTAATGACGAGCAAGAAATAAGCTGTACCAGAGGCAATGATGTAATTTTTTATAATTTGTGAATTTCATTTTTCCATGTATAAAGCATGTGATTAGTTAATAGCTATTGTGATATTGCAATCCAAAAGAAACAGACATAATAAGTTTCAGCAAAAAGCAAGGATGAGCACTCCATGTTACGATGGAAAAAGAAAAACTTGCTAATCGACTTCATCATGCTACAGAAACTATCAAAACAAGAAACTGTGAGGCACTGTGTGAAATAGTTCATTAGTTTTAGATTCAAGAGGAAAAAGGGCCCACCAAATCATAAATTCTGGTTCTACTCATATATTATTTAACCAAGTAGGTATCTAAACCAGTCTGTGCTAACCAGCAAGCAAACAAGTAACATCATGCTCAATTCCAAAGAGAAACCTGAGATAATAGTCTCTTTTTGCCCATCGATGCTCTATATATCAAACAGCCAAAACAAATCATGTATACCAAACAGGCAGACCATATCCAATTGACCAAATTGTCAACACCAATTAGTGTCACGTTTTTAACTTTTTATTGTAGTCAATGTATGCAGAAATGGTTTCCCCGGTGAATTACAAGGAAAAATGATTTTTTGAAGAATGTGTAATTAAACAGTGGGAAAAGTTGTGGTATCTAAACCAGTCTGTGCTAACCAGCAAGCAAACAAGTAAAATCATGCTCAATTCCAAACGGAAACCTGAGATAATAGTCTCTTTTTGCCCATCGATGCTCTATGTATCAAACAGCCAAAACAAATCATGTATACCAAACAGGCAGACCATATCCAATTGACCAAATTGTCAACACCAATTAGTGTCATGTTTTTCAACTTTTTATTGTAGTCAATGTACGCAGAAATGGTTTCCATGGTGAATTACAAGGAAAAATGATTTTTTGAAGAATGTGTAATTAAACCGTGGGAAAAGTTGTGGGTCTCATAGAATATAAAGTTGAAAATGAATTTTAAAAAATCTTCGACGAACAAGTCGTTTCTTTTTTAAATATGTAAAATCACTATCGCATTACCATCAATTGAAATCAATTTTTTTCTCGGACATTTAATAAACAAGAAGCTATAGGGACAATTACTTGTAATATACTAGTAATCCAAAATGTTATTTCACATTGCCTCTTCTAGATTTATAACTCAGCAGGAAAGGTTCATACAACTAACACAACAACAAAAGGACCAGAAAATTTCTTCCAGAATAGTTTAGTTCAATAAAAAACACACCCAATTATGCTAAATTCATTCCTTATGAGTGCATTCAATTGTCCTCAAATTCATTCCTCATTGGTTGTACCTTTAGAGTTACATGCCCTACAAAGATTATGCGTATTTTCCTTTTTCTACTAACAGAGAATGACCAACTCATTTCAGACTCCTCAATTCACATAAATGGGCATGAGCCAACTCCTGGGTTACCACATTTGACCACACCTCCCTTCACATTCCGCAGACCAATGACCATTACAGTAATAAGTGAATTAAAAAGAGGTGGGATATCACGTCTGTTCACCAAAAAAGAAGCAACAATTCACTACACTATGAACTTCTATCAAGTCCATTTTCTTTCAATTTTCTTTAAGTTTTTATGAAAACATAATGTGAAAAACTTCGACTAGAGGCTAGCTAAGAACATGGATACAGACACTGGAACACAGACGCCCCATGGGAACACAGAAATATAGTTTTACGAAAATGTTAAATAGAGGCAAGTCACTGACATGTTGATAGAAATTCTCTTTATTATCTATCATATTTTATCTATGAACTTATATTTCAATAAAATTAATAAACTTTTCTGGCTTTGATCTTGACTTCTGCAATTGAATCTTTTGACTTTGAAGAATGGTTAATTGGTTGTATTAAAATTAATTGTAATCATTTTTTATTACCAGAACAAACAAAAAAGAAAAGAAATAACCATAAGCCAGAAAGTGTAGTAGACAAAAAAACCAAATTCAACATCAAATGCATAAAGATATTCACATATTATTTTGACTTCTTTACAGAAACTTTCAACAAATTAAATTTTTTACTTATCTTATATTCCAAGTTATATAATATAGAATGGGTATTCTCCTTTGACATTTAAAATCCATGGCCTTCATGTGACAAATTAAAAGTAAGATAAGCTATATGGCATATCCGCCATACCTGAGGCATGTTGACCACTGAAACTCCATTCTAGAGTACTATTCGTGCTCACAGGACAGTAATATTGGCGCATATCCCACATGAAATATGTAATTGAAATAATAATGTTATTTATCATTACGATGATGGAACATTGGTGATGTGACGGTCTGTGGAAAAATGGGATTGAACAGTTCAATTTTCAATTTTTATGAGAGAGGGGGGAAGAGAGAGAATGAGAAATGTGAGGAATAATGAGATGTCATATCACCAATGTTCCATCATCATGATGATAAATATCATTAATTGAAATGGGTAAAAGGCTTTTGCAAGCATGCACGTATATACTTCTCAAAAGTTCAAAATAACAGTTAAGTTTATCATATTACTGAGTAATAAAGAAGTTAAAGTTAGCATATTTTCATCAAAAGTTACCCAAGCTTGGTGATGATCTTTCAAGACGGAAAGATTCTGGATGTCTGCCAGGAGCATCTTGTTCGAAATTAGAGGAGGAAGATTGAGCTACAGATGGGGACGCAGTATCCTGTGAGGAGAATAAGGAAGGACTATCCTCCCTACTCAAATCAAATGTGTCATTTTCACTTGGATCATCAAACATGGAGATTCTTGGTTCAAAATGTGGAGAATCCAAAGTTGTCTCTCCTTGCTGACTGAGAAAGTTCAGACGGGGATCACATTGAATAAGTTTTTCAAAATGCTTTCCTAACAAGCCTTGAGGGCACTCCAGATAGTGTCGCCTACAAAAAAACACAAGAAGCCACGTGTATAAAAAGAACATTGCGGCAATAACACCCTAGCAAGTTGGAATAAGAGAAACATGTGCATGGAGACATAGACGCATCTAGCTCATACAGACCGACGCATATGTGTATTTACATGTTTTGGATCCGCCCTCTTAAATTCAAATTCGATGTTCTGTCTATTTATGGAAGGTCAAGCCAACACAATTGTTTGGCGAAATAGAAGGAACGTACATACGTGCATATGTACAAAGCCACATGTATATGATGTGTATATATATGAACACCCACACATATACGTGTATATCTACATATCCTGTAAAGTTCCAACATTGGACTATTACAATTAGCAGGATATCTCCTAGCACCCAGTGAGCAACAACTACCGAGTTTGCATCATGATATCTACTCCACATATACACCCTCCACGCACGTGCACTGTGCAGGGGTGCTCAATGTAGAATGGACATAATTTAGTTGAAACAGCTAACATAATAATGAGCACTTATCTGGCACCCAAAGAAGAAACAGAAAAATAGAGCATCGTCTAGCATAGAACACAAATCAAGACTCGGTATTCCACTGCCAGGTAGTAAAACTCATTGTACCTTTGTATGCTAGCCTGTCCACCAGTAAAGTCTGATGTTGCCTGCCAAAGGGTGTGCTTCCTAGGTTGTGGATTGGTTTCCCTGAAGAAAAGAGGTTGCCTCGCCAACTGCACTTAAGTAAATGCCACAAATTATTGACAATGCATTGGAAATTGGAGACAAATTTCAGTAAGCCAAGCTAAAAGCATAATAATAGTTTTTTCATACAACAACATCTAAAGTTCCGGGACCATCATCTGGGTTATTGGACTTCAGAGCCATGATATCAGACCATTGAATTTCTATTTTATTCTTAAGACCTCCGTCAAGAACTTCCCACACCAGCTTATGCTTTGCAAAATAACATTTTGCCACCAAATCGCCTTCATATCTTGATTTATACTGCAAAACAACCACCATGTCAGTAGTTTTCACCTAAAATAATGGATGTTCAACAACTACAATCTTTTACTAAGAGAGGCATAAATTGAAATGTACCTCCCAGGTCCCAATTCTAAGAACTGAGGCAGGAAAATTGGAGGCCTTCAGCTTATCAGTACTGCCAGAAGAAGCACTGACCTTCTGCTCTTTTTTACCATGTCCATGACTTACTGCATTAGAAGCATTTGTTCGAGAAAGTTTCATCTGGATCAACTCCAAAAGTGATGGACTTTTCCTCAGCCGCAAACCCAATGGACTAGGCTCATCAAGTGGATTGTACAGTGAAGCTTGTGCTGGAAAACCTCCTATTCCTAGACTCTGCTGCTGAAGTTAAACACAGACCATATCAATGTCATAACAACCCATCAATAAACTGCAATTAAATCCAAAATAATTGGGTTTTCCTTTGTAAGTAAAGTTTAATGCATTCACTTCAAAATAATAACAAAACCAAACAAGTCAATAAACCATGAATAGACCACACCAAATTCAAAATAATCTCATAAAGAGAACATATTTGATAATATAAATTGCTTTCAAAATTAACACCAATTGAATTCAGAACAGTTACCGCATTATAAGATCAGCAAGAACTCATTCATTAACAGCAGTACTTTACGTTAAAATTAGATAAAAATAAATGTCACCAATAACACTAATACACAATCAAATCAAGATCCCATCAAAGCATATCAATTATCAAAATAATAGAAAAAAATTCCATTTTTCTTTCAATAAAATAATCCAAACCCATGTTAAAATTAGGATAAGCACGATTTTTCTACAGCCACTTACTAAATTTTGCATATAAACACAAAAATTAAGCACACGTGGATTTGCACACACGCAGAGGAATAAAGAATACTTTTGGGCGCTTGGGAAATGGACAGTGCTCGTCCTCCAAGAAATCCTCCACTTCGATCTTCACCAGCGCCATTTTTCCAGTCTCTGGTTCCAATTTTCTGTCCTTCATTAACTGAATCATCAAAAGAGTGACAGCCCTCCTGGCTTCAACTTGTTAGAAAATCCAAAACCTAGCAAATTGGGGAAACTCGGCTACGTGAGTCAACTCCAGTTAATTATTGATTCAGATGATTGTTTATGTAGAGCTGGTAATCTGATATATAAAGTAGGATAATTTGATATATAAAAGAAGGCAAAATGATGGCTTTGAATTGGAAATTGTTTTTTTATTCGGACGGTGACTGAACTGACACGTGTCCGTTTTTGTGGGATTCGAGAATGGAGCAACAAACAAATGATGTACATGATTGTTTTAGCCGTCTTTCCTTAGAATAATATTATTTAATTCTCATACTCATTTTTAATTACACATTCACACTATAAAATATTTTTACGAATAAATCTAAAATTATTTTTCACTTTTTAACTAAATTTACTTTAAAAAAATTACTATTAATTTTTTTTTTTTCAATAATATGCATCAAACACGAGCTAAATTGAACTTATCAAGTGTGATCATATAGACTAATACTAGTAGTTATAAATTGTAGTTGAAATAATACTATTTAGCATCAATCTAGATATTAGTATTAGTGACATTAAATTAAAGATTCAATTAAATTTAAGGAATTATGACTCTTAAGACTGGTGTTTAACATTATGATGCTAGATATTATTATTTTTTAATTGCAAAGAAGGTTGTCAAAATTTGCTCATTTATATTATTACATTCTTATAGGCAATATTTATTAATTTTCAAATTTTTTATCTTTGACAAAATTTCCTTAGAATGCATATTAAGGGTTTTTCTTTGAGTCCGTTTAGTACCGATTAAAATTGAAAATATAACTGTTATTGGGTCACACTCTTCTAATAAAAGCCAACAATAACGACTAGTTTTTCAATTTTAATCTGATTTTAATCTCTACTAAACGGGCTCTTTATCACTCTCTCATGGGATTCTTTATGCTATATCAATATGCAGTCGTTCAATATCTTAGTCGTCCTACGTAACATATATTTGGTGGTTAGTAATTTGATGCATTAATGTGTTAGTTTTGATTGTATCATTCATCAAATTACTAATCATCGCATGTATGTCATGTAAGACGACTACGATAATGAACGACGTTAAATAGCGTTAGTCGGGATTATTTATGGTGTAATGGGATAAAGTGTGGGCCCAAATCAAGAATCTTCCCACCGTTCGATTTGTAAATATGACATGTGGAAGAATCTGACAATGTCGTGCCGATAGGAAGTGAATTGGATGCCCTCTTAAAAGGATATTTTTATTTATTTTTGTGGATAAGATTTAATGATTGCAGTTTTGTCGTTTAGTTTGTTTAGGGAATAAGAAAGGCGGACCCGCTTTTATATTCCGGCGGACTTCACGACCCACGCTGTCCTTTTTTGGACTTTGATTTTACGTATGAATTATTCTATACGTACATGAATATTTCATCAATAGCGCTACAAGAACAGGAAA
>CAIGRR010448230.1:0-14939 GCA_903798365.1 Fraxinus sp. 1973-6204 | reverse complement strand
AAAAAAAAAAACCTTTTTTTTTTTTTTTTTTTTGCACATAGGCCCGTAAAACTCGAAACTTGACCTCTACATCTAGCCACACTTTATGATTTTTAGAACACTAATTAAATCACAAGAACATTCAATGAGATCATGTAAAGTATAGACAATTATTCCTAACCTTTATAGGATTTTACAATAATTGTTACCACGTGCCATCTTTCCAATTTTTCTGCCAAATCACAATAGAAATAACATGTCAATTCAATTAGTTGTCAAGTAATCGAAAATCATTAAAACCAAAACAAGCATTATAACCAAACAAACATTAGGTGTCATAACATGGAATTTAACATAAAAATATCAAAATATAGCATTCAACGTTATCCTAACATCTATACAACTAGCCAAGCATCACAATAATATAAAAATACGAATTGATCGATACATCACCACCAGGAATTGAAGTTTGGGAAGAAAAGGGAGACCAATCTTAAATCTCTTCTATGGCTCTTGTTCAATCTCATTGAATATTTTCTTCTTCTGCAACCCAAGCAATAGATGCATGAAATTGATATGTATAGATTCCGTGTGAAAAAACTTTTTCAAGTCTTGCAAGAAATATGTATTCTCTATGTAGAACCTATCCCTTTGAATGATGGATAAAAGTAAGTATTTATAGCCTCGAAACTAGGTCAAATTTCATGCATTGAGTGCTCTCCAAGAAGTGGTTGAATCATCCATCACAGTCGACCTGACTCCAAATAAGAACATTGTGGATTTTGATCCTCAAACTACTACACTTGCAGTTTATTTGGAAGGGTAGAATGTACAACACCGGACAAAGGAAAAAATAGCTAAAGTATTGTATATTATGTTGTCCAATGTAATTCAATACTATGAATTAAACGTCATTGATTGTCTGTCCTATAAAAGCCAATATGTTGACGCTACAAGCAGAAAACCAAAAAGTCCAAAATCCCCAAAAACATAGCACCGTTAAATAAGAATTCGACATTTTCCTAGAGCTTTAGATAAAAGTATAAATACCAAAACGGATCGGAAGAGGTCAAAATGCTAGCATGAAATGATTGTACAAAATCATCCATGGACCCAAACTGGAAATTTTCAGTTAGGTATGTATATAATCACAATATGCCCCTTTCCTGCATCGCCCATTTCCATTGTATGGACATACTTTCTGCCTCCTGTTAAAAGGTCTAGGCCCCCCTCTGCCGAAAGACGACTGTCCATTCCAAGGCCTTCCGCCACTAAAACCACCTGAGAATGGACCCCCATTGGGGTTTTGTTGGCCACCCCACATACCCTGGGCCCCGGCTGGCACACCCCAACCTGGATTTGAATTTCGTTGTGGTGGCCCTTGAAGAGGAGCTCCGACCCCAGGTGGTGGTGGCCCCTGAACGGGAGCTCCATTTCCTGGAGGTGGCGCCTGAACGGGAGCTCCGATTCCTGGTGGTGGCGCCTGAACGGGAGCTCCGATTCCTGGTGGTGGCACCTGAACGGGAGCTCCAATTCCTGGTGGTGGCCCCTGAACAGGAGCTCCCATTCCCACTGGTGCTCTTATTCCTACTGGTGGACCCCATCCAGGTACGGGTCCTTGAAGTTGAGCTGCTGTTCCTGTATTGCCATTTGGAGCACCCCAACTTGGAGTTGCAACCCAACCAGGATGTACATTTCCAGACGCGGGCCCTTGAACAGTAGCTCCAGAATTTCCAGCAGGAACCGCCCAATCAGAAGTTGCATTTCCAGTGGGCTGCATTTGAAAAGGTACCCAATTCATGTACATACTTCCTGGTGTTTGAGTCCCCCAGTCTGTATTAGGATTTACTTGCATTGTACCCCAGGCAGGGTTTGGATTTTCAGCCCAAGGGGCATTTGCCATCCCAGGGGACTGCAAGTTGGATTGAATGCCAGAAGTCGGAGGTCGCCAAAAATCAGGTTGGGGAATAACTGCAGAACCTGAATTTGAGGAATTTCCAGCAGAATTCTTAACAGTGGACATAATGCCACCCCAACCACGAGCTTGGTGTTCCACCTTCTGACTAGGAGCACTATCCAAACCATGAGATTCAAGTTGATGGTCTCGATTATTAACAGATTGAACTGCCTGGACGGTCATATTTTGTGTGGTAGGCATATGCCCAAGCATCCGTACTACATGTGGTTCACTAGTCATAGTTGACTTGGGTGTTTGACTAAAATCTCCAGATAGTAGGCCACCTTGTTCAGGTTTAGGTGCTGGGCTAGAAGCAGCCAAAGAGCTAAGTACTGAAGCAGAAGCAGAAGAATCAGTCCTGAGCTGTGACAATGCTGCAGCAGGTGATGTGAGCACTGCATTGAGAGTGGGATGTTGAGTTTCAACTGGGAGAGAGCCCCCTTCTCCAGTCCGACCTCCATTACTTTGTTTCAAGGTAGGCGATAGAAGGTTTGATGAATCATTTCCAAAACTTCTATCAGTAGAGAGATTAGGGTTCTGCACAGGCTTTTGTTCAGCAATCAATCTCTTCATATCCTGGTGTAAGGAAGTTTCAAGAATCTTAGCAGAATGATCAGATGAAATATGAGGATTATGCAATTTATTGCCAACTTCTGGTAAGTCTTTCTGACACTTCCCTGCCAAAGCATCAGTCAGAAGTATAGAGTCATCTTGCTTTTCCGCAGTTCTCCAAATTTTTAGCTCTGCGGGGAAATACCCTGTATTGCTCCATTTACGCAACTGCACTATGGAAAATGGTCCTTGTCCTTTTCCAGAAGGATCTTGATAAAGCCACATCTTTTCGGTTTCATTGACCTTGACAGCAGAAGTTTCTACTATCCCAGCAGAGAGAGGTGTTGAGAAATTGAGCGATGAAACAGCAGAAACTGGGACATTTCGTTCAACAGATTCAGAATTTGTTGAATCAATATTAGCATTTGAACTGGGCTTCTCCAAATAGTTAGATTGTTGGGCGCGTGTGTCTTTTTCTGTTCCTTGATTCCATGAATTTTCGTTCACTGTCTCGGCAATTTGTATAGCATCGGTTGAAATATTTTTACCAGACAGATTTCTGCCTAATTCCCAGGTCTTTGCAGAATTACTCCCACCACCACTCCAAGAATCTACTGCAGAAAAATCACTTCCAGGAGAGATTGGTCCCCTTTCTCTCCTACTAAAATCAGAACCTCTGGAGCCAATGTAAGCATCTGGAGCCCATGTAATGTTTATAATTAGAACTCCATAATCATTACTTTCACAAGATAGGAAAAAAGAAAAAAAAAAGTAACCTCTTGGACTTTCATCAGTTTCACTGCCATCATCATCAGACTCGTAGCTTGGATCCATTTTTGGATCTGCGTGTATTTTAGGAATTTCCTCTAGTCTACGTTGACGCTCATCAGGGGTCTTCAAAAGCTGTAATTTCTCCACACATTCTCTAAGCGTGAAAATCCGTCAAGGATAACTTAAATTTCTACAGATAAGAACAAAGTCAGAACGAACATAGAAGGGTCAAGCCACATCAAATGAAGATTGCAACCAAACCTCTATATGATTATTCACAATAGTCAACATTCTACGACATCAACTGATACCCAAAGAACAATCTATTGTTCTTTAAATTTTGAAATCCTAACAAGAAGTTGAAAAAACAACTCTGATTTTACCCCAGATGAGAGAATTTTAGCACTCCTATTGTGGTAAAACAGGACAAAATTACAAAACTACCAATTTACATCATTTCCACTTGAAAACGATTTCCATGCTTCATGTATAGAAGTGACATTCAGCATCAGACATTCAACAACATCAGGCGATGCCCAAGGTAACAAGCTTTGCAACCAATACGAAATTGTTTAAAAAATAAAAACTAAAGCCCTGAATAAATTGCAAGTCACATAGATGACGTCATTTTGTATAGAAGTAATTAAACTGTAATGGGAAACTAAGAAGCACACTTTTAGCAATGTTTATTTAGACTGAATCTCAGATTAAGCCGTTCACTTCATTCTTGGAATTCAGTTATAGGCTTTACGGTTGTAAAGATTGATGTCAGAGGAATATTTGTACAGACTATGTTTGGCCCCCATATTTTCAAAAACTCGATTTTTTCAAAACTCACCACACATTCTCCCATAAAATAATTTACACGTAAATTGAAAACTATTCCTTATTTTTTTACCGCACATTCTTCAAGAAATCATTATTCCAATATACATTTTCAAACAAAAATGGGGTTCAAAGAGGAGCATGCATACGAAATTTCTGTTCTGGGGTGTATATGGAATCATGAAAGAACCTTGGTCACAAAATCAAATAGTGCCACGTTGACTTATCATATATACAAACAAAGGGGAGTAATTATCCATTGAACTGCTAGCAACAGATCCAAACTTCTGAAAGACCAAGCAAATGCATAATCTATTGTTCCAGAGAAATATAAAACTATAAACTTAAGTTAATAAAATTAAGGGAGAAAGGATATTCCTTCCTACGCCCTAAATCACTTGCTCTATCACGAAGATGACCAAGCCGCAAAATCTCGGATTCCAGCCACTGCACAGCACCATAATGAAATAAGGAAATAGGAAATAAAAGAAGACGTATACATAAATAAATACTATTGTCACGCTATATGCTAAAATTATCAACTGAAAAGAAAATGTGCATCACATATCAAGAAAGGAGCACCAACCTCAAAAAATTGAAAGCATAAACTCTCAAATTTCAGTTAGCATCCAAAATCCAAGAAATCATTCAGAAACTTCAATAGCAAAGAAAATCAGTATGTGCAAATCAGCCTATAGTATATAAATGTGGAACTATTTCCTTCCTTTCTCTTCCCTTCCCCAACATTTTTGTTCATACTTCCCATTTTTCGTTTAGTTATTCTCTTGTGGGATGTTACATGATAGGTCATTGCTGAATGCATGAAAAGGAAATACACAAACATCACACTGTAAAATTAAGAAAACGGAAAAAAGGAGTAGGAGACGCTGTTATCAAAAGTGGTGAAGGCAGATCCCTTGAGGCACCTTGTGCAAGGCATTCTTTAGAAACCCCAAATCTTACACTTTGAGTGCCATCGTCGAGGAGCTTTACCTTGTGCATACACCTCAGGCATAGCCTTAGGGTGGTTGAGGCATAAAAAAGAAACTTCACTCTTCTTTCTCTTTACATTTTTCTTGTCATCTTTCTGTATATTTCATTTGAGTTTCTAGGTCTTTTAAACCCAAAACAAACAAATTTCTTAAATAATTGGACAGTTGTATCAATTGTGTCAGACTATATTTCACAGTACATTGACCCTAAGATTACAGTTTCCAACCATGTTACTGTTAAAAAGATGCATAACCACAGTAACCTGGGGCCTTGACCGGGCCGAGATGGTTAGGCTGGGTTGATAACTGTGGTTTGTAATCAGTATGACAGCACATTATTTAAAAATGTTGTTCGAGGCTAACACATTACTCTAGCCTCACATGAGGCTTTCATTGAGAACCTCGAAACTTAAGCCTTTGGTGCCATTTGTCAAAGCTTACTCCTCAAGACTAACCCCTGCCTTTTCTGGACATTTTATTACTAGCCTCAATTTTTTGGGCTATTTTTTTTGTCTTTAAACAGAAGCCACGGTTTCTAGTGGAGAGTGATGACAGAGAATGAGAAGCAACTGATAATGATGAGGATTAGAGTAATCAAATATATTGATGATAACTATATCTATGGTGATATTATGGAAGACTTTAGGTTGTATCTACTAGTACATAACAATTTTGTAATGTGGTGATTAATAATTTGAAAACTTACTATTTGCTACTTTATTAATCTATCTTATATTTCTTTGCAGGTTAAACTTTCAAATTTGTATCTACTTTGTTTTATATTTTCAAGATGGTTTACAGTTCATCATGAGAATTGTTTTGTACTTTTTATATTCATTTGAATTATTTTATTGGTTTGTCTTGAGGCTCATGCCTAAAAAACCTCGAGGCCCACACCACCTCAAAGAGGTAAAGTGCCATGACACCCGATTTAGCCTTTTATAAATTTAGAGTTTGTCGTGCACTTTTTTTCCCAATACGCGATGTACTTTCAAAGACCAGAGCTTTTACCTAAATAGGTACCACTTTATTTCCTAGATAAGCTCCCAAGGAGCTTATAAGCATCAAAAGTGCTAATGTGCTTATTTCTGCTAATGTTCTCTATGTATGGAGGAAACAGAATTAAAAGTCTCACTTAAATCCATTGCGGCTTCAAGCAAACAGTTCCCAAAGAACATATTTAAATCCTCTTTTAAACTTGTCTCAATAATTCAGTTCTAAAGGTTAATGGCATACACACATATGCATTGGCAGCAAACCAATTAAGGGTCAACACTTAGAGTAGTATTCACGAAATTTTTTGCTTCCAAGTTAGAAAATAGCATTGACAACATTTAGTCAGTAAACAAAAACACATTTAATTATCATCCACCAGTTAGTGGTTAACCAAATATCTTTCGACCAAAAATTAGGGGAAATAGCATACATCATTCACTCGGGCTGCCTGTATTTCCATGGCCTTTTCAAGAACGTCACCCTACAATGATGAGCATCATTAATTATGATGTCAATAACAAGCAGTAAGTGAGATGGAGGTAAGCGTATAAATACCACAGTCAGCCTGCTGATAAGACCACATTTGATACTCTGGCGAAGCCGCTTGCATTCTTCCTGAAAAATCAAAAGTCAAGGTACACAATTAAGTTTTTGTAACTATTTTATTTTCAGACATCACTGATATTATAATAAACACAATAAGGATAGACAATTTAGTTTGCAGCCAATTTCAGATTGAGGTGTCGCTGCCATCATAAAAGAACTTTGAAATAGAAAATGTATAATCCAGGCATCAATATTGGAAACTTAGCATTACTCTTTATGGTGGATACCATTATTTCCTATAAAAAGCTGATTCACTTCTCCAACCGACCACTGGAAATCAAATGTGTCCAATCTTACCACCATTTGAATAGTATTTGACGGAAATGCATATCAATCTAAAGTCTATCAGGAGATTCAATTATTTACATACTCTGACAAGGCTCCTGAAGCAAAATAAGCAGACAGCTGGACTACGTCTTACAAGGGAATCCTAGCTTAGCTTGATCAATTATTTCTTACTAATTAGTACTTGAAAATGTGCACATGTACCGGGTTCAAAAACAAACCCACAAGGAAGTTCCTTTTGTTGAAACAAAAGGGTCCACAGTCACGGACTTTTCTTTGGTCAAGGGCGGGGAAGTGGGGGAGATGGTGGTTTCTTTGTTTTTAAGGATATTTTATGCTAGGAGGATAAAAAAAAGGTTCCTCCAAAGTTAAATTCAATCACCTCAGTGAAATCTTGATTTGAGACAATATCAATTGATATGATCTCTGTCTTGTTTAGATTTAATATCTCCAGCATAATGTCGGATGTCCTTCTGCCAATTTTGTATGGTTCAGTAGCTTTACTTGTACCTGCATAGAAACTAATTAGAAAGTGATTTCCAATGAAACATCAGACGAAATGGGGCCCAGGGTCAACATTGCCAACCTTAAGTTCCCCGAAGAGATTAAAAAATACAATCCTAACTAGCTTAAAGAGTTATTGTAAAAGGAAAGTTACAAATGATTACCTACAACTTGCACTAGTCTATACATATCTTGCTTCTGAAAACAGCCAGAAATTCTTATCCTCACAAACATTCCAACAACTTTATCATGAAACGTATCAACATCTTCAAGTAGATCCTCCATCAACTTCCTCCGTAGGTAAACTAAGCTAATGTTGTGCATGTCGATTGCTGCATATTCAGCAACATTAGATTGAGGAGCACGGTTGTAACCTTTTTTATGCGTTTTACGTTTCCTAACTTTGACCCCCTTGGTTAGGGTGTCAACATTCCCATCAACGTCCAACTGGTCACTTTCAGTGTCAACAACACTCCCTTGAATATCATCCATCGGAGAATCCTCTTTTATAATAAAATGAGATTCAAGAAGTTTTAACATCTCGAAATGTCCAACGCGTGATTTTCCAAATAGATTTTCAAATCTGGTATCACATCTAATTTGACTTTTCCGATGAGGGTCACGAAGTTTGTTTCTTTTAATATATTCAAGCAAGAGAGCTTGTACAGCAAACTGAGATAGGACAGAAGTGTCACCATTTTTCATGTGTGAAACAAATTCAAGAAGCTCTTCAGATGCCCACTTGGTGTTGTCTGATACAGAATTGCATTCATTTCCAGCTGTTGCACCTGAACTTACTGATTCCTCTTTTTTAGATGGGGATTTTGATCGTTTCTTTAGCTTTCTTCTCTTAGATTTACGGATTTCGAATTTTTCAGTAGCATCAGAGCCAGATCCTCCTCCATCATTAGCGCCTACACGTGCCTCAGATGACACTTGTTTGATGGTGCTAGCTGTTCCCTTCCATGGATTCTTAGCATCGGCAACTTCAACTGAAGATAGGTTAAGCTTAGACTTCAGTTCTATATAGTAATCCTTGAAGAGATACTCCCAGCTACTTCTGTCATCAAAATCTATTTGAGCCTGCATTGTTCGAGGACGAGAGCAGACAATCAGAATCCTACATACAATAAAAATTCTCTCTCTTCAGATGTGCGAGTGGGGGTGGGGAATTGGGGGTTGTGGATGGCTGGATGCATTTTATATATACCAACAATAAATTGAAAAGTGTAATATTTTCACGAATAATTTCTTGAAGCATATGGAAAAAGTAAAAATAGAAAACGAAGTGAGAAGCTTAACAATACCAAGAGAAATTAATATATAATCATAATCAAGACAAGACAAGACAATACCTCGCCATGTGAAATTGGAAATAAATATTTGGAGGCAAATGAAAGAGGCTATTGGATATTTGGATGTCATGTTAAAGAAAAATGCCTACTTTCTCCCAACTAAATGTTTCATTGGGATGTTCTTAAATACAGACATTATAGAACTAAATGTCACACGTTCTTATATCTGGGTTCATATAACTATAAATGTGAAATTTCAAAATTAAAATTATGAGTTAGACCGAACGGATGAAGACGTGTCCTCACAGGAGAATTCCAGAAAAATCAGAAGGAAACAATTTACTAATCCTCATTCTTACACCTACAATCAAGTGATCTAACAAAACTGCATACACAGTTTCAGAAAGTTGAGTAGAAGACATGATAGGGTTCACCGACACAAAACAATAAGTCCACAAGATTACATGCAAATAAGATGTCCAGGAGTAGACTCAAGCATAGGAATAGGTACCTTTCGACCCAATTTTTCATGGATCAAATGAATACTTGCTAAAAGATGCTTAGTCTAACTTAAGCAGTTTTTGACATTAACTAGTTTAGTCATATATATAGGAACCATAATCTCAACGCTAATTGAACCGTGGGTTTCAGTACAAATTATAAACGACACTGAAAGCACTTCACTAACAGACATGGAAAAGTTTCCTCACAATCCTATAATGGGAAATTACAGTCAATAAATGACAACCAAATATTTTGAACCAGAGACATAAATGTCAGAAACAAATCCAAAAGGTAGAGAGTTCACTTTCTAACCCCAGCAGGCAAACTTTGGCAGATGCTAACAGTAGGTAGTTTGTGCGTCGGAAGAGTAAGACTGGGGGGTGGGGGGTGGGGGTGGGGGTGGAACATTGAGATATAACTGATGGACCGAATGATAGCAGACAAAGGCAAAGAATTTTTTTCCCAAATTCATGGATATGACATTTTCCAATCAAAAGCAATGGCCCCTAGGCAGGACCTCTTAGCTCTCTCAGGTGAAGATATTTTACATTAATCAGAAGTATTTGTGTTAACAAACAACAAATGGCTTGAGCTCCTAGGTTTTATAGCTTCTAAATTTACAAATTTACAACACAACAATCTGCAGCAAGGTACTGAAGGTGTAAGGCAAGCTCTGATGCTCGGACTCTTCAAAATAGTCACAATACCCGTGTTGGACACGACATGACACGACATGGGTATGGAATATGTGTCGGATCCTCCAAGTTTCAACCGGATACTTCGTCGTTTTTACTTCTTCTACTTTCTTTTTTTTCTTTTTCTTTTCCTTTTCTTTCCCTATTCTTCTTTCTCCTTTTTCCTCTCTAAAAACCTAGCGTCGCAACTGAGAGGGTGGAGAAAGGTGGCGGCGCTAGATTTTCCTTTCTTTTTCTTCTTCTTTCTTTTTCTTTCCATTTTCTTCTTCTTTTTTCCTTCTCTCTCCCCGTATCGTTGATTTAAGGTTTTATTTGTATAAAATGAAATGAGTTTCATATAGTGTTACTTAATGCTCCACTAAATTCAAATTGTAATCAAATCCCTCATTTTCTATTTTATATAACATTTAGTANTTTCTTTGTATGAAATGAAAATGGGTTCCTTGTAGTGCAACTTAGTATTCCATTAAATTTAAATTGTCATCAAATCCCTCATTTTCTATTTTATATAACATTTAGTAATTCCCATAATTGAAAACTGAACCCCAAAATTCTATTTTATTCGTCTTAAACCCTTATTCAATACCAATTTCCTTCTTTGTGAATAATTAATTTTGGTCTATCCAAAATAACATCTTGGATTAGTAAAAAAATTAAGTTTGAAAGACATACCCACGTACCCGTATTTGAAAAATTTGGACTCTTTTTAGCCATTTCTTTGTATCCTACATTTTAGAAAATAAAAGATTCGACACTTAGATACGTACCCGTACTCGAGTCCGAGCATCATAGAAGGCAAGATTCCTTTTCTTGTTCTTGTTCTTGTTCTTGTTCATGTTTGTGTCGACTTTCTATTTTATGTTCTATCTCTGCACAATATCTATTTAAAGGCGAGAGCAGAAGGCACTAAATCTAAGAAGAAGATAAAAACTAAAATACATCCTGACTTGGGGATTGATTGTGATGTAGAACGTAATAGATATATAAATTGAGGAAATGAAGAAGAAAGAGGGAGGAGGAAATTTGTAATTAATTCAATAATAATCAAGTTGTAACGAAAATGAAACCCCCATCCCTTTATATAGAAAAGGGTCGAAAAATCTAAGGGACTTTCTGAAAGATAACAACGAATAAATAACAAACTCGCAATTGATAAACAAAACTCCTAAATGATAAAACTATTGAAATCTATATTAACTCGAGTTCTATTCTTTAGCCTTTCACCTGGAGTAGACTTTTAGTTATTTCTCATCATTTCTCATGGGGTGGAAAGAACTTGACACCAGCAAATTAAGCCTCAAGTAGGAGTCTAGCAAGTTTGAATCAAGATCTCAGAACTCTTCCTTCCTTGATCCATGTATCCTCTGTAGACGGTAGATCTTGCCACCTAACCAAAAATCTACGATGGCCAACATCTTTAGAAGCAACAATGTGATCATAAATAACCTAAAAAATGACACCTTCTGATGTCGGAGTCGGTGTACGAGCTCATGGCACTTGAAGATGTGTTTTACTTGCAGAAATAGATTAAGGCAATACTGAAGGCTCAAAAGTGCCTCGATAGGTGTTATATTGAAAACATGATTAATATTTAAATGTGGTTGCAAATCTAGGCGATATGCATCAATTCCGAGTTTTTGTACAGTACAAGGGGCCCATGGAGCGAGCATCAATTTCTTAACGACATGTTTAGGATAAGGCTATGAAACAATACTAACATTCACATAATCACCAACTTTAAATTCTCCACACCTACAATGTGAATTACTAACAAGTTTGTAGCTTGCCTTAGAAATTTTTCTTATTATTTCATTGTGTAACTCTCAAATATGATCTGCAAAGGCTTGTACTCATGATGCAGCAGGAATAAAATCAGTAGGCAAAGGCATGAGGGCAATTGGTTGGCAAGGAAAGAGACCATTGACAAGCTCAAAAGGGCTCTTACGTGTTCACGTATTGACAAAATTGTTATATGCAAGCTCAGCTAAAGGTAAGACAAAATCCTAAATATCAGGTTTTCCCGACTAAACATCTAAGCAAATCACCTAAACTATGGTTAACAACCTACATCTGACTGTTTGTTTAAGAATGAAAAGTAAATGAATATTTGAGTGTGGTACCAAACTTGACATCCTTATCAGAAATAAGGATGGAAGGAAATAATGTAGGCACACAATTTTCGAAAAAATAATTTAGTGACATACGATGCATCAATAGATTTTGAACAAGGGATAAAGTGATCCTTTACTACTATAATCGAATCATAACTCGACAGTTTTTGGTAAATGTAAAACAATGTCCTGCTATAGGCAACTAAGTGTAGGGTGTATAAACAAGTGTTCTATTTTGTGCTTTCCATAGCTGACATGTGCAACATTGTAAGATTGTATGCGACTTCCTTTTTGAGGGAGAGCCAATAAAACCTATCCTCCGATGGGGCAACAATTTTATCCCTACCAAAATGTCAAGCCACAACACCTCCGCATATATACCAAAATAGAAATTCTCCAACAGAGGTGCGAATACATAGTTTGATACCTCTAAAAAGATATCCATCTCGAATAAGAAAATTGATATGAACGCGAGTAGTATCTAAGAGGTCATTATGGATCATGCTAAAATTGGGACAGACAAGCAACTTCAATAACCTTAGAGTGAAAGATGTCACAACCCTGGCACCTCGGTCATTTTTTTCTTCACTTCTAAGAAATATATGTGCTGAAAGAGTCCAATGAAACTCCATTCACCCTTTTTCATGGACTTGGTGATTGAGGTTATAACAGTTCAAAAACCCTTAATAAAACTCCTATAAAAGGAAGCTAGACCATGAAAGCTACTAGCTTCAATTAAAGTCTTTAAGTTCAGGTCACTCACGAATAGCTGAAACTTTTGCAAGATCCACACAAATACCCTCGACAAACATGATGAATCCTAAGAAAAGGACTTGAAATTGCAAGAAATAGCATCTTTTAAGATTCATGTAACGTTTCTCCTCTCAAAGGGAATGAAATACTTGTCTAAAATATCCAGATGTGCTTCTTTAGATAGACTATATTTGAGGATATCATCAAATAGACAACAAGAACTTCCCCCAAGGTCACAAGGCATGAATCATGACTCGCATAAAAGTAGTCAAATCATTAGACATCCCAATAAGCATTACTAATCACTAATACAAACCATCCTGAGTCTTAAATACAGTTTTCCACTCATCACCCCGATAGATTCGAAATTGATGACACCTATTGTGCTAGTCTATCTTAGAAAACCAAAAAGAATAGGCAAGCTCATCTAACATATCCTCAAGTTGAGGATTGGGAAAACTATACTTGACTATGATTTTGTTGACAGCTCGACTATCTAAATTCATTCTCCAAGATCCATCATTCTTAAGATTGGGTAAAATATGAACAGCACAGGGGCTAGGACTATTTCGAACGAATCCTTTGGCTAAGAGGTCATGATTTGCCAATTCAACTCAGAGAGGTCATTCTATAATGTGGAAAATTAGGCAACTACGAACTTCGAACTAAGTCAATGGCACGTTGAATATCTCTCATGGATTTTACAATCAATGGTACGTTGAATCTATCATGGATTTTACAAGGGAAACACCACCAAATTCCTATAAGATGGTCAGATGAAAAATTGTAGCTCAAAAGGGATGGCAAACTAGTCATGACAACAAGAACATTTCTCTTTGGTCTTTTGCATAGAGTAGACTTTTACTTGTTTCCTATCAAAATGTCCTCTTGTCGTGGATCTTGTTTCAATCTGCCACAGATCCATTAATACACAATCAAATGTGAACCATTGGAGGAAATGAATTTACCAAAGATGGAACTCAACAATCAAATAGATTAATGATCCGCATCATCCATGATGTAGCTCATTGAAAGCAATTCGAAAGGGAAAATATCCGAAAGAACTAACTAAAAAAAGTAATCTATGATAGCCATGAAATAATATAAAACATTGAATTGAGAGAACAAATATCATTGCTAACACTACCAAAATAAAGGTATGATACATCACAAAACCTCAAACCACCACCAAAGAGATAGAGGGGGATGATAGAAGTACATACACCCTTGTTTTCCTTCTCATTGTTCTCAATTAACAAGACAATTCTCATGCAGGTCTCACAAAACCCTTTGTTTCCACGAACGCATAAGATAACAGCATCTTTGATACAACCTTTGCACAAGGAAAATGCACATGTATAACACTTATAGTGGGCATTTTTCTCACAAATGCTGCACAAATGCCAACCTGAAGTACAAGAAAAGATAGGATGGTGCGTATCAGTCAAGAGTAAACTATACATGCTTATATGTTTCTAATTACAGCATAAGTAAAGGATAAAAGCACAGCAACAATCAAAACTTAAAGAAGTGCTATAGATATAACATGTTTAAACAATTTCCTCCCCTCAAAAGATCCTGAATCACAAATGTAGTAGTCAAAAACCTATTTGCTACTATTGAGTACGAAATCAATCTAATACAATAACTAATCAAAAACATGTCTACAACTAATGAAACAGTGGTTCAGATAACGTGACAAAGCAAACAGTGAAGAAAGTCAATATTAGTGCATTATATAGTTTGCATATCTGACTTCCGTACAGTGGGAATGCTAACTCTTAGATCAAATTGAAAAGAGGCAACAAAAATAACACTGCTACATAGCCGATGGGAATTCAAATTATCTATCATGTGAACTGGATATCAAAAGAAGCTAATATGAGGACTGAGTAATCTGACTCATTCACATCCACATTATAATGTTTGAAATTCATTGTATGCATGGAAACTTCATTTGCAAAACTCGGAGGAAACTAAAATATTACTCCAATTAAATAAACTTATCAAATATAACATTCACTATTTATCTCAAATTATGCATGTGAAGACTTGCGGAAATAAAGAGGACACTTACCACAATTCCAAATCCCCTTAGCTTTGAAAAATGCCTC
>CAIGRR010448114.1:0-11459 GCA_903798365.1 Fraxinus sp. 1973-6204 | reverse complement strand
CACCCCACAAAAAAAAAATAAATAAATAAATAAAATCAGATTTATATGAATTGGATTGAGTTAGTATATGTGAAAATTCAACTTTTGGATTGTTTGTGAAAAATGTAAATACCAATATGAGAATGAGAAAAAGTTAATACACTTTTTCTAGAAAAATAGAAAGTCATAGTAATTCAAGCCTTACTGTAAATTAAAAAGACAGATAATGCAACACTTTATTTATCTTTTGTATAAGAATTAATGTGATACAATTTAAAAGTAGCACGCTCTGTCACTTCATTTTTAAAATAATAATAATAAAATCTCACACTATTTCATTTGTATTCTTTTTGTAGATATGAATAAAATTAACATTTAATTTATTATGGAGATAAATGGTAACAAGATGAGGAATATAAAAATGACTGGAAATTATTCCAATAGAATGCACATACAGCAACCTTTGTATAAAACATATATGTATTATATCACTTTTTTGTGAAGCTAAGTTTTAAAACTCTTAAAAAAAATAATAAGTTATCATTGACATGCAATTTCATCAATAAAAACTAGTGTATCTTTATATTTACTAGTGTTCTAAAAAGTACATTTAGGTGACGTCTAGCGCACTAGGCACGGGCAAAACGTTTTGTCCGACAATAAGTACAGATTAAACAGTTGATCGCTTAATACACGACCAGACGCACTTTATTAACTTTTTTTTTTCCCTTTTATAAATCGTTTATTTGACTATAGGTATCAACTTTTCTATTTACTTTTTATCTTTTAATAAAGTTTTCATTTGACTTTAGATTCAGATTTTTAAATGACTTGATCTATACGATAAACATTTAAATAAAATTTAAGTTACAGTGCTATCTATATATAATTTAGAGACTGTTTGATCCACATTATATTTTCATTCTCATTCTTCTACTCATTTTCAACCACACATTCTTCAATAAAATAATATTTTCCATCACATCAATAACTTTTCCTTCTTTTTCAACCACATATTCCTCATTACATCACTTCAAAAAAATGATGCTCTCATNTCCACATTATATTTTCATTCTCATTCTTCTACTCATTTTCAACCACACATTCTTCAATAAAATAATATTTTCCATCACATCAATAACTTTTCCTTCTTTTTCAACCACATATTCCTCATTACATCACTTCAAAAAAATGATGCTCTCATTTTAATATGCACCAAACACACTTGTTTTGCTAGAGATTTCAAAAATATGTATAAAGTTCTTATAAATCTGTTAAATATGACTTGTCTAGTTGAAAATTGAAACTATTAAAAATAGTTTAGCTTTTGTATTTTGAAAACTTAAAAATTGATAGCCCAACGACAACTAACCAAGAGGAATATGAATTGATTTTCAAAGTTTTTTTGAAAAAATAATCTAAATTCAATCAAGTAATTAATTTAAATAATAAACACAAGTATAAAAGTGATAAGTAAAAGAGAGAAATGATGCAAACAATATAATTGTGGAGGTTTGATCTAAAATAATGATCTACATCCTCTGTTACCAACTTCTCCGGCGCGAGTAAGACCTTTTCACTTTATTGATTGACTTATGGTGCAATATTCCAAAACTTTACAATGCTTCAGGTGACTTACAAACAAGGAGCGCCGATTCTTATACAATGTTGAACTTTATGAGACTTCAATATGATCCACACTGTGACTTACAATAAGGAGCACCGATCCTTATATAATATTGATCTTTAAGGGACTTCAACACGACCCACATTTTATCAAAATGATTTTATAATTTGAAAATTCTCTCTTAATAAATGATATGATCAAATTAAATGCCAGGAGATAAATAGGCTAACACTTAAAATGAATAGCAATGAATGAAACTTAAGTATTAGATGAGAGAACTTTAATGAAAAAGATGATTTTCAAAAGTTGATTCAATCAATCCAAAGTTTTTAAAGTAAATGTTTGAAAAATTAAAAAGACGTAAGCTCAAAGAGTTTTTGCTCAAGTAATTCTCATTTTAATTCTCTTTTTGAATATGTTTTGAATGTGAAAAGTAAATGTATTTATAAAGTTCAAAACATCAAAAAATTTGGGAGTTCGGATGACCACGTCTAGTTGATCGCTTCTTGTCCAGATGACCGATATAATCGTTTGTACAGAAAAAATCAAATATCAGAACGGTCAAATTTTGGACCGTTGGGCAATTCAGCATTTTTTATGTTTTGACCCCTTTTGTTCTGATTTAAAGGTTTTGAAAATTATGGACTTTTGGAGAGTATTTTTAATTAACTTTTCAGGATAAAACGTGTTTTTCAAGTCCAAATATCAAATTTTAAAATTCATTTTTATATTTGATCAATTCATTGTATTCGAATGACTTTTCATACACAAAATTGTTTTTATAGCATGGAAGGGTTTTGAGCTTAAGGTATTCATTGTTATATATCAAAGTGTTAGCATCTTTACATTTTAACTAAGAAATCAAGTATTTGATTTTGCTTCGAAATTTGGCTCTTAAGTTTTTGAATGTGACTTCGATCTAAACTTTCTTCATGAGTTCGATTTGTGATGATCTTTTGATAACCATCGGTCAATTTTTCATCATATGCGTTGAAAGACTTTAATCACTTGAATTCAACTTATTAGTAAACATGATTAATGTTTTTGTTATAATAAAAAACTTGAGGTTTTAACAGCTATAAGTCAACAAAAATTATATAATTGATTAATTGTAAGAATAATTAAGTAAATATAATATTTTATAATTTTAGATGTTTGTTATATATTATTTTAATTATTAAATGATTTTTAGAAGAACCTTGCTATTGGGCCCAGCTCAAAGTCGGCCCAACTATTGGGAGGGGGGGCTGACTTCCGCCAACCCCCTCCCTAATAGGGGGTGCCACATAAGCGCCTTGTATTTGTGTCGGCTTTGAGCCGGGCCAGGAAAATCAAGTCGGGTTCCTTTTTAGAATGATTAAAGCCTTGTTTGAGCCATATTTTTTTCTCCTTAAAATAAAAAATATGACCGTTATCCATCACATCAACATTTAAATTCAAATTTTCTATCTCTTGTGTGGGCCCCAATAACGGCTATATTTTTCATTCCCATTTTCAAAAAAGTTGGCTCAAACAGGGGCTAAGCTTGTTANTAAAGCCTTGTTTGAGCCATATTTTTTTCTCCTTAAAATAAAAAATATGACCGTTATCCATCACATCAACATTTAAATTTAAATTTTCTATTTCTTGTGTGGGCCTCAATAACGGCTATATTTTTCATTCTCATTTTTAAAAAAGTTGGCTCAAAAAGAGAAGAAAAATAACGAAATTTTTAAAAAGTAATAAATATTCAAAAAAATTGACGAAAACTCAAAAAGTGACAAAATCAATTTGTAGGCCTTTTTGGACTTTCTGGATTTTGAGCGTAATTAATACGAAAATTCTAGATTTAAATAATTTTAAGGGTATTAAACTAATATTTTATTTTTTGGGTAGTGGGCATAATTTTTTCAAAGATATATAATTCGTCAAGGAGTCAAAAATAAATTGATTTTTATCAATATTAAATTAAAACAAAAACATATAATAGTAGAGATTCTATAAAACTCTTTTTTCCCCCCTTCTAAACTCATTTTTAACTATATTTTTTTTCAATAAAATAATTTTGCACGTGGACTCATAATATTTCCCCATATTCTAAAAAAATCTACAAAAACATTCTCTAAACATTAATGTCATATGTCAAGACTAAGTCGTCCTTCAAGTTAAGTCTATAAGTATAAATTGTAAAAGTGAAAACTGAATCGAAACTGCTTTTTAGAAATCGTTGATTTGGTGTCATAGGGGCTAACGAAAGGGCTTCGAAATAAGTCAAGCCATTCTAAAATGTTTTGATTTAGGTTTTGGAGTTTTAACAGTAATTTGAAATCAAACGCATCGTTTTAAAATAAAAATAAATAAATATTTTTTTTTTTCAGAAATTAGACTAATAAATTACCGTGTTAACATATTAACTATAAAATTTAAATACAAAAATAGGTAATTTGATCCATTATCCAATACCAAATACCAACTATAAGTTAATTACCCTAATTTTATGACCTCTACTTTTCTTTGATTTTGTTGGTATTTAAATTTACAGTTTGATATATAGATTTTTTTATTGTCAATAAATTATGAAAATATTTTATAATAATCGAACCAGTGCAATAAAGTGAACATGAAGAAATAATATATTACTGAATGCCGTGACTGCATTCCTAAGTTCTATCTCTGGTTCCGTCATTTCTTTCTGAAACTGGCCTACTACATTGGATCGGAAAAAATATACGACTAAATCGCGATTTAAAACCAGAATAAATCACTAGATTTAAATTCGAAAAAATCTCAACCATTTTAAATAGTTTAATTTAAGTTAAGATATTTCTTGAACCCTTTAAACGGATAGTTTGAAAATATGTCAAAAATCAAACAGATCGAACTGCTTACACCATAGTAGAAGCGCATCTTTCACTCATAAATAGAAGGGTCATTCACCGGTGCAATGGCATTACAACAATCTGATCCAGCGATGGATATAGAAATATCCTTTGCAGCTGCAAACTTTAGTCCCTCTCATATCGCAAAACATTATTTTCAATGTAAGCGTCTTCAATGGTGTACTTCCATCTTTGTAAGGAAATTATTTTCGACGTCATAGAAAAAGATAGAAAAAAAAAAGGTAAAGATTACGAGTTAACTACAAAGGAAAATTAAATCCGAAACAAAAAATTGTTGGATTTTTCTTACTGCGTTTTTCGGTAAAGAGTGAAAACAGATTGGGTGATGAAATATAACTACGAACACAACACAACTGTAGTTTGAAGAACAATGAGTTCAATGCACAGTAGCTTTGAAGAGAAACGAAACAACTGTAATTCACAGTACATCATAAGCTGATTAGCAAATTAAATATAGCTTAACTTCTTGATAAAATACCAATCAGTGGCGCTTCCTTTTCTTTGAACTGCAGCCCAACAGCCTGCAAAATAAAATAATTAAGTTAAACAAATGGTCCTTCCTTCCATTGCTATGCTACTTTCTGTGCATTAAGAAAGGAACAAGATTGACTTACGAATCATCATAATGTTTTTTACTGGATGAAGATTTCTGCAAGCTTTGAGATGTTCCAGCAGTCTGTCAAATAAATAATAGTTTCAATATGCTTAGTTTCTAGCAAACCTTAACCAAAAACACCAGATCATTCCAGGTGATATTATTCGTAGGTTCTTTGTTGAACAGTAGGGATCAACACAATATGACCATCATTACACATTGTCTCTGAGAGAGCCTGTTGGAAAGGATCAAAGGAATATATAAATTGTACTTGAGAATTTGAAGTGATAATACCATGCTATTTTGGATCGAAAAGAAGAAAGCAACACCAGGACAAACAAGTCCCTCAAAGATGGGGTTCAATAATGAAGGCACAAACATTCAATTGAGACATCTTCTATTAAATACTCCTCCAAAATTGATACCTTTAACCTATGTTCGTCCAAAACTCATTCCGTACATATGATTATCTTTATTATCTGCAAAATAAAGGCTAATAATAGAACCTTAGAAGTATAATTGCCAACTATCAGCTTCCTCATACCCACATTAGGTCGTACTAAATCAAGATCATACAATCCCTACCCATTACCCCCACTAGATTCCTGACAAGTAAGCTGCTATCTATTTTTTCTTCCTATTTTTTTTTTTTTGTGTGGGTGGTGGAGATATTCATGAACAAACAGATCCTATTCCGTGATCATATAAACAAAGTAAACCACCCATGTCTAATGAACTTGAGAAGATATACAAAAGAAGCCTTTCTAATTTCCAATATAGAGGTTCAAGTAAAAGAAGCTTAATTTAGAAAAGTAATATATGAGATAAGGACGTGTCCATCCATTGTACAATTTATACTGGTAAAAGGTATACTCATTTAGAACATGGAGTAATCAATTGAGTAGCACATGTGGTGACACAAGCATACTAACAGGGTCAGGTAGCCATCTGTAGCCTCGGCTATGGGCTTCAAGATACTCTTCATATGTCTGCATCACAAGATTAACACTACACCATCAGGAATGAGAACATCAAGACAAGTCTTTAACTCTCACCATAATGAATCAATTAATAAAGTTTATATATGTAGACACAAATACGTATATCTACAAAAAAAAAAAAAAAAGTGACAGAAATATAATCTAGATAACGTTTACAATCAGTCCACAAACTGCCATAGAGCATGTTTGGGAAGTGATAATAATTTAATTACTTGTGGTCAAACATATTTTTTATCCAAACATTTTGTATGACCCACATAAACTACCCACATATTATCCACACATTTCTTAGAACCCACATCTTATAATCACTTAAATTTTAATTTAATTACTTCCAAAGCATGGTCCATATTCACCACCTTATAAGTTCTCCCAAGATCTCTACATAGCTATAGGAATTACCTTTTTTCTCATTTCAATGAAGTTCATCTATGTGTCACATTACAAATCGGAAACATTCTTGGATGAAATAGGACTTAGAGCCATTAAAATCAAATTAAAATTGAAAATATAACCGTTATTAGATCCCACTTGTCTAATAAAAGTCAACAATAACGGCAAGTTTTTCAATTTTAATCCGATTTTAATCTGTACCAAACGGGCTCTTACTTAACCTTCTCGCCATCTGTTTATCTTATAGGCCCAAGATCTCTCCATAGATATAGGAATCACCTTTTTTCTTAGTTCAATGAAGTTCATCTATTTCACATTACTAATCTGAAACATTCTTGGATGAAATAGGACTTACTTAGCCTTCTTGCCATCTGTTTATCTTATAGTTCTGTCTTTACAAGAGGCAAAGAGCACCTGCACCATGTGGCATTGTGCACGCACCGCATGTAGTGAGCCATATACTTGTCAAGTGTATATTTTGTAAAATACTAAAAAATTCAAAAAGGAATGAAAATTACGTGAACATGAAACCAAGGATGAACATACTGAAAGTGAAACCTTAAGTATAGCTCCAAACAGCCATAATCCATAGCATATCCACTTGAGCCAAGCCACCCATGAGCCCAAACGAGCCAAGTCATCCACGAGTTGGATTGATTTTTCTTTTTTTAAAAATTAACAAAATAAGCCCAAAATTGAGCAATTTTTTTAAAAAATTATAATAAATCTAAAAATGAGGCAAAAACGAGCTAGTTCACGAGCCCGTACAAGCCAACTTGCGAGCTCGTGCCCACAAGTCCAAACGAGCTGGCTCGCTAGCTCGTACCAATGAGCCGCTCCGCTCAGCTCATGAAAAATAATTTGAGCTTAGCTCGACCTTTGACTTGTCTCAAAATGAGCTCAGCCCATTCGCTGGCCGAGCCGAGATGCGTCAGCGAGCGGCTCAGCCCATTTGCCACCCTAGAAAGTCTTATTCACTCGCACGACAATTATACATATTATACCAAATGGCACAATGCAATGCTGCATTCATTTACAAAATTGAGAAGTAAATAATATTCATTCGACTGATTAACAACGCTCTCTCTAAGGAATACTAAACTGCTGTCACTCAGCCAACCTGCAAGACAGCAAGGCCGTTGTAGTTTAAAATATACACAAAGCCCTCACAATGAAGAGAAGAAAGCACGGTACATAATTGAAGTAGCTAACAGATTGGGGGTAAAATTCAAGTCTCTATATATAAACCATGGAACCATATTGTCGTCTCACTGGTTCAAAAACAATAAAGTAACGTACATAATAGAAGTAGCTAATGGATTGACAAACACCAGCTTCTTTTTAAATCTGTACAAGTATAAGTCGTAAGGTGGGAAAAGGAAAAACAAAAAAGAACAGAAACACACACTAACACCATAAAACATCTGCAATCACTGGTGACATTGCAGGCACACTGAGCATCACCTATTGCATAAGGGAAGAGTTCTTTCAAAAATAAATACAGGAAACAAGTTTGAAAGATATTTGGCTGAAAACATGAGTTGATGTATAAAAATTTCTGTGTACAACCCATAGGAAAAAAATCAGTGAGTGGCATATATTCCCTAAGAACAATGAAGTTCAAGAAACATCTAGGAGCATCAATATTAATGAACTTAAGACACCTATACCATTTCCAGAATATCATCGTCAGTCAGAGTGAAAGCACAGGGGCTTCTCGCTGCTGACAAGCCATTTTTTCTCATGTGTGCTAAATAGTATCTATCTACTTCAGCTTGATGTTGATAGAGCAAAGAGGGACCCAGCATAGGTTCCATATGCAACGGAGGCACATTATAGACTTCATTTTGAAAAGAATGTAATTGCCCATCATCCCTCACTTCATCTCTGCATACAATTAAAAAGTTTCGTGAACAAGGGATTTCCAGAAGAATCATATTTTAAATTTGATTAAAAAAAAGAATGAAGAAAAATAAACCTTTTCAAATTAATTTCCACATCATCTCTCCCATCAAGAAGTTCACAAAGAGCTTCACCAATATTCTGAGGTAACTCCTGGAAAAGGTTTATATATTTTCATGTGCAAGTAAATATACTCAAAGGCTCCCAATTTGCGAAGAAACATACATGCATAAACTGTTAATGAAAAAAGAAGTGTAGAATAAAAACATATTGTAAAAATTAAAAATAGTTGATACCTGGCAGTCTCTACTAATTTTCACAGGTCTGTAATAATTCCAAGGGTTTTTCAGATGAAGAGTCTTTTGGAAAGGCAAATCATGCAAACACAGCCATTTGACTTTAAAACTCCGCCCCCAAGTTTTATTTTTACCACTTTCTTGATCCCAAATGTCCTCCCGTCTCCCACCAATTGAAGACATCATTTGAGCATACCCCTGGAAGAAGCCACTCGTGTTGACGCTGAATATGAGAATTACCTTGCCAGAATTCTGCACCAAAAGCGCACGCTTCTCTATAACTTAAAGAGGATGACAATATTTCCAAAATATGAGCTATATTTAACAAAATTGGGATCTTAACTCGGAAGGCTTCTTCAAGAATAGGCTCGTTCATGATTTGAGTAGCCCAAAGTCCCTTCTTAATTGACAGTTGAATATTTTCATGGTTCAAGCTCTTGATAATGAAATATCTCGTTTTATACAGACTATCTTTGATTGCATCTGAAGTTGGCACCCGGTCACCAGAATGCACTTGCTCTTCTGCCCCAAGGCGACAGGCTTCCCCATTTCTTTTGTCGCTTGGGCTCCCTGACAAGTGTCCATATTCTTCGTTAATCACAAACTAGAGTTGCAAAACGAAGTGAATGTTTTAGCATTAATCAGAAGTACAAAATTATGTATCATCCTAATATGCTGGCAAATTGTAAGTTGTTGATACACTCATGAGAGCAATGTATCAATTAACAGAGTACTACTATTCTTAAACTTATGCAACACTATGCTGGAAAACTATAGAGCAACTTCTCACTTAATCTGCATGGTGTGCAATCTATTATGTGCATTTTAAATGCCCAGACAATTCTTTCATCTGTACTCAAAAAAATTAGGCAATCTGCAAGAGCATTATTGCACACCATAAACAGTACAGATAGGTAAACCTGAAATTAATGAATCCTAATCATAATGCTGCGCTTGACAACCATTTTTGCAGCGGTGCATAAAACGCAAGATTATATTATTAAATATTTGAAGCATAGACTTCCTATTAACTATTTTCCTACTTTTATGAACTCAACAAGAGAATCCTAACACAGTAAATTCTTCTGAGCTTCATATCTCTGTCCAATTATGGATAGGTGAAACTAAGGTCTCCATCAGCATGCATCTCAAATAAAATCCTAATACTCAATGATCAAGATTCTGAAATGCCATCACTTCATTTTCATCAACTAAGCTGTAGCAATTAAGTCCAAATTCATGTTTTATGAGATTGCCCATTTCTATAAGAAAATGGAAAACATTATACACCAATAAGAATTTAAAACTAACTGAAACAATATCAAGAAAATTATCGTCTCAAACTGTGCTTCAAATTCATTAATGCATCCAACCAATATGCTTATGACTATTGGCCGTGCTTTTGTTTTCTCCTCTTCTTTCTTTCCTTCAAAATTAAAACTGCATGCTCCTAAATATACTTAGACATTATTAGAGGCACGCCTGACGAGTTTAAAAAGAGAACACTTAAAACTGAGGTAAAACAGAAAGTGGCATAAAATAACAGACTACACAGCTTTTCAAGACTGATGGTAAATAATTTAAACAGAGAACACTCTGCCTCCTTCAGCACTCAACAATTTAAGCAATGATTCATATTTTGTACATTAAATTAATAAATCAAGAGAACTACAACGCTTTTACCTGGAATGTTCATGCTTGCCATGCCTATTTTCAATTCAGTCACAGATGAATTGACCGCTGAAGTGTCTTCAATGTATCGGATAACACAGCTATTTAGATGTACAAAGCTTTATGAGGACCAGTCAAACTCTGGGGAAAGGAAGTAAATGTAAGACTGTTAGATCTGTGAGTGCATAAGAGACACGACATGTTATAAAATTCTAAGTGAACTTATCTTCAGACATTTGTAGAACCATGCATAAGTACCCAAAGAATTGGGAGCACAAAAGAACAGACCTTATAATGCTTTCTCCCATATTATATCATGTATCTTAACCTTTAGTTTAAATGTAATAAAGGATGTGGCACAATTCAATATGATTCTTATACAATCAGTGGCTCATGGCTCACTGTCTTGAAGCAACAACAAGATCAAAAACTACAGTAAGATGGTTCATAATGAAGATGATTTAACTAAATCAAAGACATGTCATTACATTATAGCTACTAAACTATAGTTCATATTGCAGCATAAATTAAAGGAAGATGTAGCTTTGACAGGGAACTAGGTGAGCGATTGTATCTAAACAATTTTGATGAAACTAAGTTAGATTTAATGAATTTAAAAGGGTGAGTATCTACAGTTAATATAAGAAGCGAAGCAAACATAATTAATAACATCATAATCGAATATTGAGGTATTTTTACACCTCAAGCTAGGGGTAAGCCTTGAGACAATTTGAGGAGTATATCTTGAGACAAACAATTACATAACTCAAAAGAATATAAAAATACAAAAATATGCTCGTAATAAAACATAAACCATCTACAAAACCATAACATAACAAATTAACAAAATTTCAAGTCTAACTAACTTGCAAATAAACATAAAATAGATCAATAAAGTAACAAATTATAATTCTCAGCAAACTATGGCGTAAACTATGATGCTCGGACTTGGCATTCTGGCGAGCATACCCCTATCGACACGATACGGCACATGGTATGAAATATGGGGCGGATCCTTCAATATTCAAGCAAGTATGGCAATTGTAATTAATTATGTCATTTCTAACTTCTATTTTAATTTTGTGCTTTCGTCATGTAAATTTATACTGCTTTTGG
>CAIGRR010448089.1:0-14089 GCA_903798365.1 Fraxinus sp. 1973-6204 | reverse complement strand
ATAAAGCTTGAGTTGTGAATTTTTCACTTAAATATATTCTTAGTGTTTTTTTCGTTTCACAAGTCAAGTGCCAAATCATGAAATTAATTAACATTAAATACAGTATTCATGAGCAATAAATGCATGCAAAAAAGTATCTACAAGGGTAAATCGGACAACTCGCACTAAAAAGAAAAAAAGACATTTTTGAACACATTTTAAAAAGTGACTATTTTTGCAATTGATTACGTGGAGATATCTATGCAAACTCCCCTAAAAAATATTGCAAGTTAATATAAAATCTATCAGTCATCAATATCAATCACAATAACTGTACAAATCTATGTTAAACTATCACATGGTATATGTATAACTTGCCCCCGTCTTGACAACTATTTTTTGGGATGAATTGAGTTTTTGAATATTAATTTTTTTGAGAATGTACGGTTAAAAAATATGAAATAATTTTGAATTTATGTGAAAAATATTTTGTTGTGAGAATGTGCGATTTAAAATGAATATGATGTGTTTTTTTTTTTTTTTTGAAATAATGGTTACCAAATAAGAACCTAATTTTCAAAATCTAAATTTTGCTTTAAAAATTGAGTTGCCAACATTTATGCCTTAACCATACGTTCTCCAAATTAATATTATTAAAAAGCTCATTTTAACAAAAATAAAAATAAAAAAATGAGCCTCAAACATAGACTAATAGCCTGAAATCTATTCTCTAAAATATTGTAGCAATTCATGTTTTAATGATGTTCCTACGACGATTCAAATAATACTTTAGGTGGTTTGTATCATTATGCAACTTTAAAAAGTTTTGAGTGCATGTTTGACACAACTTAAATTATATTTTCATTTATAAGCGGTTATATATATTCTTTTATTGAAATATTTCATAAGATCTATAATTATTATTCACATATTTCGTTGAATTCACAACTTGAAAGTGTTTCCAAACATTAGAGTTGATCTCATGTCTTCAGTGGTTAGGATATAGTTTACGCACCGTTAACGTGATAGTGCCACACCAACAAGTCAACTTGCAATTATATATTTCGTTGAATTCACAACTTAATAATGCCACATCAACAAGTCAACTTACAATTCTTGACAAGTCCAAAAATTGGTTGACTCGTTGACTTGGCATTGTCACTTTAGCGACAGACATTATGAACTTCTGTTCACAGAAGTAGGTGATCATTTCTATACCAAACATACTGAATAAATTTGCTTTTTTTGAAAGTTAAAAATCACATTGCTACGAAGACGATAATGCACTATTTGATAGTCATTATTTAAAAAAAGAATGTTTTAAATAGTGATTTTTTAGAGAATATGTGGTTAAAAATTATGTAAATTTTTTAAATTTATGTGTAAAATATTTCATTGTATAAATGTATGATTAAAAATAAATATGAAACAAAATATTTTAAAGGCAGATAAGAGGGGCTAAGTTAACAATTAGCCCATGTTTGAGCCACATTAAAATTTTCATTTTTATTTTTCTACTTATTTTCAATCACACATTTTTCAATAAAATAATATTTTTCATTATATTAATAATTTTTTTTTAATCATATATTTTTTTTTATCAATCTATCATTTCAGAATAAATTCTTTCATGACGTGGATCAAACACCCTTAAGGGTGCAATTTTTCCGAAAACAAAAGTACATTCAAATGTTGAAAATGAAATACTTGCGTAAAATACTATACACACAGACATTGAAATAAATAATAATATATGTATTGTACGCTGACTCAGACACTCACTCCGACGATCCGCACACTCAGTGACTCCCCCATTCTTTCCCTCCACTTTCTCTCTCTTTTCTTTTCTGCTACATACAACGCGACGACAAAGACAAACTCCCTTCTGGCACACAAAAAGATTCCCTCTTTCATTTACTTTTTTTCTCCCAATCTTGTAATCTTTTTCTCCCCAACCCTAAATATTATTCATTCCAATTTTCAATTATGCTTTCTTTCTTGATCTAGTTTCAGTGTTTTTTTACTGAGAATTAAATTTGATGGGTTGCGCCAGCTCAAAGCTCGATGACTTGCCGGCGGTGGCTTTGTGCCGGGAGCGGTGCACTTTCCTAGACGAAGCCATACACCAACGCTACGCCTTGGCTGAAGCCCACGCGGCTTATCTTCAATCACTCAAGGCTGTCGGCATTTCGCTCGATCGTTTTTTTAATCACGATATTCCGGGACCTTCTTCGCCGGTTCTTAACCTTCCGGCTCAACGGAAAGGTGAACCACCTGAACCTTCTGGTTCACCACCGGAAAAGACTCACCACCTTCGCTCTCACTCCGACTCCGGTTCGCATCTTCACTTTCACTCTGACTCCGAAGATGAAGAGGATTCCGGCTCGGAATCGCTACATCATTATGATGCGCCATCCCCGGTTCCTTCGTACGGTGGTCCCATTGATTACATGCCGGATTACGAAACTCTTCAGGCAGGTGGAAAGTTTACGAATATGAATTACATGAAGAAGCAAACGATACCGTCTGTTTTGTATGAGCAACGGCCGATGATCCCAGAAACTATGCATGTAGGTGAATCTTCTACTTCCTCTTCGTATCCTTCTTATCCTTCTGCAAATAATATTCAGAACCCACCTTCGTATCCTTATTATTATAATAATAATAATATTGATAATTACGGCAATTATCCGAATATGGGTGCTGGAGGTGGGTTATTCGGTTCTTCGTTGCCACCTGCGCGTTACAGCGGCTTGTCATCTCCGTCTGATGGGGCAGTTGCTACTTCCAGTTCAAAAGCACCTCCACCTCCCCCATCGCCGCCAAGGAGCTCGACCTGGGATTTTTTTAACCCGTTTGAGACCTTTGAGATGTATAATCCTCCTTACACTCCGAACCGCGACTCAAGGGAAGTGAGGAAGGAAGAGGGGATACCTGATTTGGAAGATGATGATGAAGTCGTTAAGGAAGTTCACGGAAATCAAAAGTTTGTGGATAGCGGAAGGAGTAGTTATTCGAAGGCAGGAACAGCTGGAGCGGCCAATGAGGTGGATGATGAGAGGGTGCTGAATGATGATGAATCGCGATATAAAGCGAACGCAAGAGTCAGAATGGAGAGTGATCCAGTGGAGTATGAAGTGCATATGGTGGATAAGAAGGTGGTTGATGATGAGGACAGGTCAAAAAATGGAGGAAATGTGGCTGGATTTAAGGCCCGGGGTGGTTTCAAGGTTGATTCCGAGGTTGTGAAAGAAATTCAAGTTCAATTTGAACGAGCTTCAGAGTCTGGAAGTGAGCTTTCTAAGTTGCTTGAGGTCGGAAAGCTTCCCTATAAACACAAGCATGGTGGCCGTCATGGTAAAGATTCGATTTTTCTCTCTGCTATTGATATACAGTTTTATTTTGAATGTCTTAGTTATATTATCTCCAGAATGAAATTTTATTTAGGTGTTTGTGCGAAAAGAATTAATGGGTGTATTTATAAATTGATTTATTACATGGAGGCCTTGGGTTCTTATAACTTTGTGGTGGAAAGTTAAGTTTGAGTATGCTTGACCTAGTTGAAATTTGCAGTCATTTCTATTTCTCTTTTTATGTTTAAATTTATGGGTATTTTTGGGGCAGTTTCTTCCAAGATATTGCAGTTGCCGGGGGTAGCATCACAAACCTTAACTTCCAAAAGCTCGGAGAATGAAAATGCTGATCCTAACATGGATGTTGAACAAATTATGGGTTCAGGGTCCAGAAACATTTCATCTACTTTGCATAAGCTGTACCTTTGGGAGAAGAAACTGTATGAAGAAGTGAAGGTACACTGTTTATTCCTGTCACTGACCCCATGTTATCTTATTTGTATTTGTCCAATGTCCTCTGGCTTTAATCTTTCTGAACAATTTTAGACTCTCCATAAATTATGTACCAACTTTATGGTATGTGGTCCCCCTGTTGGCACCATTTTTGAGAACATTGCTGAGGATTCAATTTGTTAGTTACCATTTATTCCTTATCGACATTTTCAGGTAGATGATGATAATGACCCTCAAAGTGGTTTGTAATTCTTTTATTAATGCATTTCAAGTTCTTTAAGAGTGTTCATCTAATTATATTTCAGGTGATTGATGAAAGTACTGAGTTAAAATTCATTCTTAAAATTCATACAGTGACGCCGAAGTGGATTTGCTATTCTAATCTTGCATTAGTTTTTATCTATCTAGAAATTGGTATGTACTTGGAGATTCAACTTGATGTTGGAGATAAAGCCTAGTGTAGAAAATATACTTGCAGTTCATTGAAATACTTTGTGGCATAGATCTACTTGCTCAGATACCATGATTCCCTCATCCTTTCTTTTGACATTCACTAACTTCTTTTGCAAGTGGTTTACACTTTTGAAGCTCATTAATATTTCTCACTGACTTCCAGATTCCAGTCCAGGGAGGCAAGATTGATGTTTTACAGTTAATCTCTTCTAATCCGATTAATCTTTCATAGAACTTCTGTAGAATAGTGAATTTTGAACCTGTTATCTTGTTTTATTGATCCATTGAGTGTAGTTCTCTGATGAAACTCTACTTATGTGCTTTTGTGTAGGCACGAGCATAGTAGAGTTAAAATGTGTTTATCACATTTAGATCACTGACCTAAAAGTTTAACTAGTTGAGGTGCAATTGCTTAATCTCATGTATACTCGTGCTTTTTCAGGTTGAGGAGAAAATGAGGGTCTTCCATGATAGGAAGTCCCATAAACTGAAGCGTTTAGACGAAAGGGGTGCTGAAGCTCAAAAAATTGAGGCAACCAGAGCTTTAATTAAGAGTTTATCCACAAAAATTAAAATTGCTATTCAAGTTGTCGATAAAATCTCAGTGAAGATAAATGGTTTGAGGGACGATGAGTTATGGCCGCAGCTAAATGAATTCATCCAAGGGTACGTGGATCTTATGACCTTTTAGCAGACTGCTTATTCTGTATTATACTGCTCTCCCAAGTTTGAACTTGGTGTCTCTCTGCGTATGGCTTTCTGTTCATATCACACTTTTTCCCCTCATTTTTATATACTTGATTGATTCAGATATTTACCAAGTGATATATTGGCATCTGTAGGATCTGTTCTCTAGTGAACCTTTTTGCTGAATTTCATCTATGTCCATGTTTTTTTATGTATAAAATACTTTGTTTCACCTTGGTAACCTTCCACTCTAGAAAGAGTCTTTCTAGGTGTGAAGCGCACATTATTGGTCTTTTTAATGTTGATCTTCACTTCTGAAGTAAGATTGTTGAGGGTCATCTACAAAGAAGTGCATTTCGTTATGCTAAGACCAGTCATGGAAGCACCATATTTTATAAGAGACACTAGATTTCCAAATGAATTTGAACGAGACATTGATGGGGAAGGGGGTAGTTTGGCAATCAACAAGAGCCTGGAAGAATGACTTGCAAGAAATGGATTTCAACATCCACAACCTTTTGTCCGCTAGAGAAGGTTCAAGTAAATTATCTTGAGGAGAATCTGCAGGGTACAAATTTGAAATCTTGCTATTTGTTGAGTTGCTGTAGAAACAGGAAATTTCCTATCAAGCATTCCATTTTCAGAGAGCGAACTATCACAGTTTACTAGGATAGTTTTAAGCATAGAAAATTATATAGTTGAGGAAATGAAGAAGCAAGAGAACAACAATCCCTGACTTCCTTTAAAAAATGAATGTCTGAAACTTGAATTTAGAAGAATGCGGCTTGTTATGCTTTCATATGAGCTGGATGCATGGTAAACCTTAAAGGTTTCTGTCATGGTTCCTATTGTAAGGTATGAGACTTGGATGTCACATTGAAAGTATGAGATTTTGACGTATGGTTTATACAGACTTGGTCTCTTCAATTTTCTTAGTTAGCTTTTGAGGTATGACTCTCCAAATATCTATAACAATGGTGTTAGAGCGGACACCATGTCTCCTAATTGTAATTGAGCTGCACGAAGACGTCGCATAGAGTATTTGTTTGGGACTAGTCATGAGTTAGTGCAAAGCCAATCCAACGTGGACATGGGATCATGGAGTATGGTGGTTTGTCATGGTTCCTATTTCAAGGTATGAGATTTGGATTCCACATCAAAAACATGTGATTTTGATGTGTGGTTTAACCTCTGTTTGACATACATTTTTTAAAAATATATTTTTTCAAAACTCATTTTCATCCACACATTCTTCAATAAAATAATATATTCCATCACATCAATCACTTTTCTTTACTTTTAACTACATATTCACATCATATCACTATTTAAAATATATTATTTCTTCAATAATATCCATTAAAAACACCCTTATATAGGTTTGGACTCTCCAATTTCAATAGCTATTTTTTAAGGTATTGTTCTTCCAAAACTTATAACAATAGTATCAAAGAAGACGTTTTCAATTGCAATCAAGGTGCACGGATGGTGATGTTGGCATAGCAGTGTTTGTCAGGGACTAGTCATGGGCACTATGTACAAAGCTAGCCCGTTGTGGGCGCTGAGATTGCAGAGCATGGTGGTTTGTCATGATTACCGTTTCAAGGTATGCGACTTGGATTGCATGTTGAATGTATAGGATGTCGGTGTGTGGTTTATATAAATTTGAGCTCTCAAAAGATTTATAATAGATCCTTACTGCAGCAGGTAAAAACATGACTACTGTGCTTTTGACTGTCAGAGTGTTAGAAATGGCTTTTATGTGTGGCTACTGGATCAGAAGGCATGTTACCTGGGAGTTTAGACCATTTCTGGTTTACATGCTTTGGGTGGAATGGCTTTTGGTAAGGTTTATGGTAGAGAAACCTGCGGAATTTGTGGTAGGTATTTCGGTAACTATGTATCCTACCCAATTTTGTTGAAAACGCAGCTCAGTTTGTTCTTGATTTTGGTATATAACCATGTTAGGTGGACTTGACTATGAGTGATGGAGGCATGTACGTGTCCAAGTGTTGCATTAGTAAAAAAATAATAGCTTTCTACGTAATATGAAAGATTGATGTGCTGTCTACATTTCTTGCTATTTAGTGTTGAACATCTGTACTTGAGCTGTAATTGAAAGGTTTACATTGTCAATGAGATCGACAGAGATTAACGAAGATTACTAATTTATCAAATATTGTTCGTTTAACATAATTCTGTATAATTGTATTTAGGTTATAATTATACCTACCATATCAGATTGTAATTATTCCTATATAATGTAAGGAATCTCTATGGGAAAATCATTCAGTCAAAAGTTTGTCATGGTATCAGAGCTTGGTGAACTTTATACCAAATTCTCGTTTTTCTTTGGTCATAACTCAACTTCTCATGTGGGTTTCTTGTGGTTGTCCATGATTGACAAAATTTTTGTCATCTTGTGACTCTTGTTGTTGTTTGTAGTTGACAAAATTTTTGTCAACGTGTGACTCTTCAATGCGTCGAGTGGGATGTAGGCATTCGGTGTTCTTGGGACAATCTGTTAGCATTGCTAGTCTCTTATCGGGACTCTGATTTCGCTATCGGAGTGCGACTTGGGCAAATTCCTTTGTGGGTGTGGCTCCTCTAATTGTCTCAAAAGGTTGGTTTCTAGTGGACGGCGAGGATTGTGGTGGTGGTAACCACTTGGGGTTGTGCAAGATTTTTTGTGTTCCTTTTGAACCTGTCTCGTAGTTGATGGCAAGACATTCAAGTCAGGTTTTTTGGTGGTTGCAGCTGAGTGTTGTGGTGACGGAAAGACGTGTAATGGTGGTGATGATAGTAAATATTGTAGTCTGCCAAAAATAGCCGACATCGCGTCTATATGTTGGTGGAAGATAGTGCATATGGATGAGACCGTGGGTGATTTATTTTATTTTATTTTATCTTTTTTTTGGAAGAGGCGGCAGGGGGTCGGCTAGAGATTGGTGATGTGTGTTGCCCGCGGTTGGCTAGGTGTGTACAGCAGAAAAAAGGGACAACTTTCCCTTTTTTCTTCTCCAAAGGACTCTTGATTACTTTTCTTCGCTCTAGATTTATTCTGTGAAGATTATTGGGGTGACTTTTAAGGAGGAAAAAAAAATGCAAGGAAGCAGTATATGTAAAAAAAATGTTGATTCCTATAAAAGTTTAGTAACTGGAGTTGTCACTGCCCTCATCGTTGGGGACTGCACGTTTGAACTCGCTGGCCATAGGTCTTAATAGGAAGGAATTGGGTTGGGTTAGGTTTGTGTTCATCTTGTGCTCCGGTAGTAGAGGTAAGATGGGCAGTAGGTTTGTGTATGGGCTATAAAGGATTTGGACTGACTTAACTGGATTTGGAGATTGGGTTGGGTATATGGGCTTGTGGGTATATTATTGGGCTATAATGTGGAATAGGGATTTTATAGTGTGGGCCTATTATATGGGTCAGTAAGTTTGGGTATTAACAGGGAGTTAGGTTATGGTTTATTGGGTTGTTGAAAGAGGGTTTTGCTGGAGTATTTGTTTTATTTTTCGGCTGTGTGTGGATTATTGCAGTTGGACCTTTTGAGTTCTTTTGTAGGCTGTCCAGTGGGGCTTATTTTGGAAGGGTGGATTGTGATCTGTGTGTGGGGTTATTTTTGGGCTGCCACTGGAGTTCGACCTTTGAGTTATTTGTCAGCGACATCAGTTTCTTGTCAACAAATTTATGCTTCTTGATTATCCAGCATCAATTTGAGGGGGGATGACAATAAAATTGACAGAGATTGACAAAGATTACAAAGATTGTTGAAAATTACAGATTTATCAAATATTGCTTGTTTAACGTAATTCTGTCTATAATTGTATTTATGTTATAGTTACATCTGCCAGTTACCATATCAGATTGTACTTATTCTTATATAATATAAGGAATCCCTATGGGAACGTCGTTCAGTCAAAAGTTTGTCACACTCAAACAAAGGAATGTCAAATTTTAGATTGAAATAGGGCGATTAAAGAAAAAGAGGAGGAATCGTTTGGATATTCGCCAAAAAATTATTGGGCTTTATTTACTTGTGGGATTGTCCTCTCTATTATAGGTTTTGAAGACTAAAAGCTTAGTTAATAAACTTGTCCTGTTTCTATGGGCTGCCTAACAAAATTAGTATATATGACTGATTACTAGGAGCAAATTAACCATTATTAAGCATTGAGAACAATATGATTAAAAGACACAGGAAAGCCAAATTAGGTGCCATACGAATCAATTTCTATTATTGTTTTCTGTCTGTCTCATTTAATTTCTTCCTGCCTTCTGCTCCAGGTTAACCAGGATGTGGAAATCCATGCTTGAGTGCCATCACAATCAATGTCAAGCAATTGGGGAAGCCAAACGGTTAGATGCCATTGCATTACGCAAACACTTCAGTGATACTCATTTGGAAGCCACTCGACAGCTTGAACATGATCTTATTATTTGGACACTAAGATTCTCTTACTGGACTGGTGCCCAAAAGGGTTACATTCAAGCATTGAATAACTGGCTTATGAAATGCATCCTTTATGTTCCCGAAGAAACACCAGATGGAATAGTTCCCTTTTCCCCTGGTAGGATTGGTGCTCCCCCCGTGTTTGTAATATGTTACCAGTGGTCCCAATCACTGGAGGGAATTTCTGAGAAAGAAGTGGTTGATTCAATGCGAGATTTTGCCACAAGTGTGCTACAACTCTGGGATCGGGATAAGTTGGAGATGAGACAAAGGATGTTAGCAAACAAGGATGAGAGAAAAGTTAAGGGCCTGGAGAGGGAAGACCAAAAGATACAAAAGGAAATTCAGGCTTTAGACAAAAGAATAGTTCTAATATCTGGGGATGACAGTGGTATGCCATTGACTGGACGTGTTGTGTATCAGAGTGAGACCAGCAAAAGTGGAAGTCTTCAGGCAAGTCTGCAACATGTTTTCAAGGCCATGGAGAAGTATACGGCTGACTCTTTGAAAGTCTATGAGGAACTGTTACAGCGCACTGAAGAGGACCATCTTGCTCGAGAGCATGAACAAGTTTCCTAGTGTTGCCTCTATCTAGATGAAATCTGCATGATGTTTGTTGTTGGTTGTTGGGCCACTTTTATTTACTATGTCCAGATTGCTGTACTAGTAAAAGCCACAGCGGTATGAGATTTGTTACTCAAGAATTTCTCTCTCCATGTTAGACTTGTCCATTAACATCACGTATTTGTGGTGGGGCAATCAGTTTCTATCATCCAACAAGGGATGAGATGTATTTGTCATAAATGCTACTCATCAAAAAGAGGTTACTGTCGTGGAAGATGTAACATTGTAATAAGATACTAAAGTTGCTGATTTTCTCAAGAGCAGAGGACTGGTCAATGGGATGATGGGGCAAAGGTAGCTCATTCCTCTTGTTGCCCCATACTTTGTTTATAAAGATCCCTCTCTTATTGGTGTTGAACCTAACCTAATTAGCAGCTCTCATGTGACCGTTCCTATTCCAGGGATAGGTGGTTGATAAATTTGCCCATTTTTATGCAAATTCGAGCTATGTGCTGGGAACGGTTCCACAAATTCGAGCATAATCTGGTGGCATCAAAAAGTTGTAAACAGGATGGGTGATGGTCGATGGATTACTAGAGTCAAATTGCAAGGAAAATATTTCCCCGATATTGATTCATGTTAAGCACACATGAGCAAGATAATTCATTCTTTCGGTTCTATACCAATGGCCCGTCCATGCGTGCACATGGATAATAACCATGCGCACGCATCGTTGTTTTCCGAGAAGAAAATTTGATTTCCTTTCTTGGTTCCATCTTGATTTGATATGATATATTGAGCGTCCTTTTAACCTAGCCACGTCCAGAATGTCTTGGGCCAAGTTTTTGTCATAGAAGAGAGGCTAGCAAGCGGCAAGAAGAGATTTTACAACAAAATTTGAACATGCGAAGCTCGGATTGAAGATTGAAGTGCAATAAATTGAGTTTTTGAGTTCATCTAGTCTCTCTCTTTTTTTTTTTTTTTTGGGTCTCGATGTTGCCTTTTCATATCTTTTCATATAATTTGAATACACCAATGTTAGCCTAAACTTACTTTTGTATTGCATAAATGATGAAGCCTATTGATTTTAATTCAAAAATTAAGGGGGTGTTTTCTTTGTGTTTTGAGTTTTGAATTCATTTTGGGTTTTGTGTTTTGAGCGTCCATTTTGAGATTGTTGAAAATGTGTTCTTTGTGGCATTTTGAAAAATTATTTTGAAAACACTCCCAAAACGTGTTTTGAAAATTTTGGTTTGTAAAATTAAGGGGGTGTTTTCTTTGTGTTTTGAGTTTTGAATTCATTTTGGGTTTTGTGTTGTGAGCGTCCATTTTGAGATTGTTGAAAATGTGTTCTTTGTGGCATTTTGAAAAATTATTTTGAAAACACTCCCAAAACGTGTTTTGAAAATTTTGGTTTGATTATAATTGAAAACATTCAAAATGACAAATTTTGTCGTTTTGAGTTTTCTTTGTAATTTTTTAACTTGTTTTCAAAAACGTGTTTTTGAAAATAGGAAAAAGAACGCATTTTCACTAATTTTAAAAATCGAAAATAGACAATGGCTTGAAAACGATAAAGAGAATATGCCCTAAGTATTTTAGTGAATTCCCATGTTCTTGATCAATTATGCATGCTTATTTCATTGGTCGAATACTTGATCACCATTTAGATAATTTGTTACTTATTGTAGAGTTGGGAAATTCACAATTGGTTAGAACAATGTTTATTTGACACATGGACAATAGGTGTTAGGAATAACATTTGTGGTATGTGCAATTTAGGTTGATAATCACGTGATTGAACGCATCTCTTTGCATATGAATTCGGACTAAGAATATGATCAAATCTTGCTTAGGATATGTTTAATCTATCTTGGAAAAGAAGTTAAACACTAGAGGATTATTGATTGTCATGAGCACTTGAAGAACACTAGAGTACATGTGTTGATAATAGGAAATAAAAGTCAATAGGTAAATTTTGAAATGTAATACGTTCATCCATAATTTGATAAAAATCATATTTTACGTAGTTGTAGCTTAAGTTAGACTAATTACAAACAACGAACTAACTCTGTTTTGTCTCGTAGATCGAATTTGATAATAACTAGTATAATATAATTAACATTTATTTCTCGTAGGACGATACATGTAATTACTACGTATTACTTGTCATCGATTTCGTATGCTTGCGAGATTTTAATGAACACAACATGAAACTAGAATAAAGGCTGGTATGTACTAAGTCAAGTCATTTGTATCACCCTTATGTAATTCTGCACGTCAAAATACAAGTGAATTTATGAGTTATTCGGTATAATAAGTCACAGTCACAAAAAAACGTTACAATCAACCAATTATAGGTCATGACAAAAACTGAATAAATAGTGTTATTGTTTATGTTTGTGACTTATACACTTGTGATTTTGATGCCATGTATAACATTTCAATTTATGCAGGAATAGAAATACCTCATCAAACAACATTGTTGGTTCTTAAGGAAGATTACCACCAACGCTATAACAAATGCGATTAAAAACTTTGTTATCAAATTCAACGATGAGCAGAAGGAGATGCTAACCAACACTTGTTTCTAACATGACAGGGATAACATGGGTAAGTAACTTTCATTATATGACAGCAACAAAATTCTTATTTAATGTTGTGTAGTTACTTAAGGGCTGTTTTTTAAATGATTACAGGCATGAATATGTGAAGTTTTTGTCATCAAGTACCCACAATACTTGCTCCACTATAATCTTGCAAACATGACTATGTCCTTCGATGCTACCAAAGCTAGGCCCAAAATTGTATCGTTGTTGTTTAGAAATGGATCAACTAGGCATATTGAAAGAAAGGGAAAAAGGAAGATAGATGATTATTTTTTGTGACCAGAGTATTTGACAATGATTTTTTTTTTTAGATGTTTATGTAGATGAGTATTGGTTGCTACATACATTTGGATTAATATTTTCAACTTTTAATAGTACCGGTGATTTTTTATTTATTGCCATTGCATTTTGAAGTTTTATCGATTGATGATTTTAACTATGAAATCAGCGTATAAGTCATAGTAAAAACAGTAATAGTTAACATAGACCTGGTCAAAAAGTCACCATGTTACCTAGTCACAAACATCACAGAAAATGCATTCAATATGTCCCATCCACGCAAACATTTTATGAAAATATGGACCTATTAAAAACTTATAAGCGACTCATGTTAATACAAGCATTGTCACAGACAATCATAGTAAACTTAAATCTGGTCATATTCATTTATAGTTAACATAGATACAGTCACAAATAGTAAAAGTCAATATAATTTGATCACAAACAATCACTGTTAAAATAGACTTGGTTACAATTAGTCAGAGCTAACATAGACTTTGTCTTAATCAATATAGAAAACGCATCTAATAGTTCACATTCTTGCAAACATTTTATGAAATACAAATTGATCATGTTAAAAACCTTTTTGAATTTTTTATGCCACAAGATGAATTCACAATGCATGATTAATAGTAAATCTTATAAGAATAATATTTCAATTCAAAAAATCATGTAATATACAAAACTTGAATAAATAAAATAAAATTATAAGTATAAAGAATATCCGGACGTTATTACAAAAAATGCCGAATTATGCAAATTAATTTCTTAGTTTCTTTGTCTTCAATTTCTCTTTTTTTCCTGATTAAGTGGCACCACGTTGTTGCATGTCCTACGATTGTAACCCAATTCACCGCACCTTCCACATTTCACAACTTTTGACCTCCACAGATAGACTTCACTCTCTTCTCAGTAGGACGTCTAGAACTTCTCTTTTGATTAGGAGTACATATAATTCTACTAGTCACTTCTTTCGACAAAATTCATTTTGTTATTTGTCAGATGTTTAGAAAATATAAGACCAGCCCTAATTTCAATATATTATACATATTAGGTTACAAATAACAGCTTTCTTTAAAATAACATTGCTGGTCACAGATTACAGCAATGGTTACAATCACCAAGGTTAGAAATCTTAAAAAAAAAAGATCACTAATTGAATACAATATACCTAGAAGATCACAAATAATATGCACTAGTCATAGATAGATGCACTGGTCACATAATTCACAATTGCTTATAAGTACCTTGATATATG
>CAIGRR010448071.1:1940-21252 GCA_903798365.1 Fraxinus sp. 1973-6204 | reverse complement strand
AAAAAAAAATATTTTTTTTTTCTCCCCTTGCACTCCTTGTTTTTTGTGTACAAAAAACAAGGAGAGCTAGGTAAAGGAAGAAATCATGTAAAGATTTCTTCCTTTACCATTGCTCTCCTTGTTTTTTTGTAAAAAAAAACAAGGAGAGCTAGGCATCGTTAAAGGTATTTTAGTTTTACTAAATTTGGCTATAACCAAGATGCATTTAATGCAGCAATAAATTATAGGGATTATATTATCGAATCCCATTTAAACAACTTAAATTCTTTTCATTTAGATTAGGTGTTATAGCTATGTTTGCTGCTATAGTGATCTTATTAGTTATGCCTTTTACTGATTTAAGTAGAAGTAGAGGTATACAATTTAGACCATTAAGTAAAATAGCTTTTTATATCTTTATAGCTAATTTTTTAATATTAATGCAATTAGGTGCTAAACATGTTGAATCTCCGTTTATCGAGTTTGGACAAATTAGTACAGTATTATATTTCTCTCATTTTGTGATTATAGTACCTCTTATTTCATTAATAGAGAATACTTTCGTCGACTTACATTTTCATAGCACTACTAAATAAAGTAAAACTAACCAATTAGAATCTATTATAGATCTGTTGGTTTTCTTATCTTTTGATCTTTATACGAAAATATATAAAGTAAAGGAAGGCACCGTGTGCTGGTTAACGGGTTGAGCTGTAAACTCAATAGCTTCGGCTACCGAAGGTTCGATTCCTTTTCTTCCTAGTTTACGACTTTGATATTGCTTTGACAAATATCTTTGTTATAAGGGTTTTTTTTTTATCATCCTTAGGATGATTAAAAAAAGACAGTGCTAATAAAAACAGTTTTTTTTTTGTGAAAAATGAAAAATACTTATATCAGGTAATTCGACTTATAAGATAATAGTTTAACAACCTGACGGAGGGTTTATATTCCTCACTACTATAACTAAATAATAATGCAGAAAAACGACTTCGAAAGTCCAAAAACTAATGAACAAACTACTAAACAAAATCAGACTTGTTTTACAAATTTACCTCTTTCCATTTTAGACAATATAAACTCTATTGACAATTTATCTCATATTACAAAAAAAAAAATACATTTTACCCCCTTGTCTAAGTCTATTATTTTATTGCCTACAAATTCAGGCGAAAAGGTTCTACGACATAATCCTGCAGCGACATCGGAATGATACAATAGTAATTACTCTTTTTCCAAAAAAGAAGTTAAACTATTACCTGTAGTTGATAAAACTACACATCAGCAAAATGTAAAAGTGTTCAACAGCGTCAGTCTAAACACTAGAAATAAACGTGCTACCTCTATTCTTAATACGTCATGTAATCAATTTAGTAATACCTACCTAAAGAGAAACAATACAATGATAGTATTAAAATTAACACACCAAAGGAATTTTTCGTATTCCATGATACGAAAATATCCTATAGAATATATATCAGATTATCTTTCAGGTTCGCTGGTGAAAGCTCCAGAACCGGTACTTACACCTGCACAATTGGCTCTTAAAAGGGCAGAATCGGATGCGAGATATAGGAAACAATACCATATTATGAGAATCGATAACTGTGTAAAGTCTAATGATGAATTGTATAAAGAACAAGGAAAAGCTATCCAAGAAAAACTACGGTCGGATATAAGAGAGCTAAAAAAAAAAACACAATCATATATCACAAAGAATAGAAAAGAAAAACAGCCGCTAGTAGACGCACTAGTATATGATGAAACTATTACCCGTAATGAAAAGCATCATGTACAACAAAAGGTACGTGATGACTGAAGGAAACAAATCATTGCAAGAAGAGACTCTCATATTAAAAAAATGGAAGATAATACAAAGGTAGAACTTAATAGATTGCAAGTTAGAAGAGAGGTAACCGAAAATTGATTGATAGACGAACACGGGGGATTTAGAGGGCAATACAAATTTTGAAAAATAGGTAAATATGCGAAGGGATGAAGATAATAAAAAAGAATATGATGAAGATTTTAAGGGGTAATTACAGGTCTTATCTTGTATTCTTTTCTTTTATGGTATTACCTATCATCCTGGTTTTAGGAGCATACTATCCGGACATTCACAATAATTTGAGTCATGTAAAGAAAATTATAATACTACCAGCTATACTATTAGCTCGTATTGGACATATTATAATGCTTAGTAATGAATCTAAACATAAGGAATTGCAAATCATCCATTTAACACCCTCTTTAAAGCAATGTATATCTAATTTTATTTTTTTGATGTTTATGATATGTATCAGGATATTTATATTGATGACGGGGATTGATCATATTAGTTTATGTCTTTATCTTATAGTGTTCTGATTTACTAGGCAGATTATAAGGTCCATATGATTAACATGATATAAACCAGCCGACAATATATTATTCGAAAATATAACCGTTACGAACTACACTTTGTATATAGTACATTCTATATTTACCTATTTAATAGTAAATACATGATTTGTACCTTGCATGACTTTACTAGATATATTACGTTTACTCACTATTTGTTGCTGATGATTTTAATGCTAATTTTTTTACTGTTTACCCCTTTTTAGCAAACATCTTTTGAAAAAGGGGTATATTTCTCTACTATATTATCTAGAGGGTGCGCCGTCTGGAAGGGGTTTCGTAGTTTTTATGTATAAATGACCTTGCAATATCAAAGGATACATTCATAAGTTGTATAAGTATCTTTTTAATAGAGCAACCGTTTTACACACGGTAGGTTAAGTGTTCGAATCACCTATTATTCTACCATTTTAACTTGGACCCACTAAATTATCTAAATTAATATTATACTTAATATGTAGGTAATTATTCAAGTATTTACGTAGCCGTATAAAGAGGCAATCCGACACTAAAGAAATTTCTAGTTAGCATGTTACTATGAAAAGAGCTTTTTTCTTAGTAAGTCTTGTTAGAATATCTTTAAAAAATACTAGTAGGGATGTTACTATGAAAAGAGCTTTTTTCTTAGTAAGTCTTCTTATAATATCTTAAAAAAAAAAGCGAGGTATCTGCAGTATATCTTCGTGAATGTTCAGCTATCGCTAGTGGAGTTACTTATCGTTAAGCTTGCCCCTATGTTATCTTCATTCTAAAATAAACCTTCCAATCTTTTAGCCGCATTTCCATATAAAAACTCGATTGGTTTCATTTACAAAGTAAGCCAATCTGAAGTGGAGATAAGATAGTTATAAAAAAAGTATCTATAACGTATCCAAATAGTTGTGCTAGTTCATTTTGAGAGTGACCTTTAACTCTGAAATGAATAGCATACAAGGTAAGATAAACACCCATAAGGCGTCTATATCATTATGACTGGAAAGATGATTTTTATCTTCCAATGCTAAAGATATAGGTACGTTGTACTTAATATTTGCGTTGTTCTCAGGACTAATAGGTACTGCCTTTTCTGTTTTAATCAGATTAGAGCTATCTGGACCTGGTGTACAATACATAGCTGATAACCAATTAGTGCGCCGGAAGGCCGTAACAACCTACAAATATTATTTCCTTTATATAATATCTGCCCCAAAGTTAGGCGAGAGGGAAAGCCTCAAACTGAACACAGCATCTTTGCAAAAAATCGATATTTATGGTTTTAGAGCTAAATCTAAAGCTCTAGATATTTTTTGAGCAGCGCTTCCTATGGTAAAAGCTATACTGCCTGAAATCTACTTAATAGGGGCCTTCGTTATGGGGCCTAGTCTTGAAAAAAACAAGGCTAGAAATTACGAGTTAGGATTAGATAATTGGATTCTAGCTAAAGGACGTATTTACCGGGATGTGTCGAACATTCTTAATTTAAGGAAAGGGTTACCTAAGGGAAGAATTGTGAGCTCCTACCTAGAAAGATACTACGAAAATCTTACTAGGTGTACTCACTCTAAAGGGGTTGTTATTGGTACTCCGGGATTGCCTAACCGTCCAACAGGATTATGGCAACGGAGGGATCGTACTACTTCGATTAGTTTAAGCCATAAACTAAGTAAGGTTAGATTTGTCTCTAATCAGGTAAATTTCTTTCCCAATAGACCTTCTATATTAATTGCTAATAGTCAGTCTATTAACCAAAATATATTTTTATTATGTGGAGCTTATGAGATAAATAAGTTAGGACGAGTCAATTATTCATCCCAATCTCCAAAGGGCAATGAGTTGGCCCCCTTCAAAGAGGAGATAAAAGGGGTAGCAGCTTCTTATGATGATACTGAACTAAACCAATCGCAGATTATTTCGGATAATCGAGGTAAAGCTGGAGTATACCGTTGAACAAATAAACTAAATGGTAAATCATATGTAGGAAGTTCTGTTAATTTGTCTAATAGATTTAGCGTTTATTTTAATAAAGCTTATACAACCAAAAATAAAGACAATATGGCTATAAATAGTGCATTAGTGAAGTATGGTTATTCTAATTTCAAACTAGAAATTTTGGAGTATATTAAACCGGAAATGGCCGTAGAAATAGAGCAATATTATTTAGATTTATTAAACGTAAGTGGATTATCCCTTAGCTATAATATACTGAAGAAAGCTTCTAAGGGGGTTTGAAATCAAAATTCTGAAGAAGGTAAGGCTAAAAGGAGGTTATCTAGATTGGGAGCTAATAACCCTAATTTTGGTAAAAGTCGTATAAAAGAAGTACGAGATAAAATAAGTAAAGCTTTAATGGGTCGCCAATTAACCGCAGAAACCAAAGCTAAAATTAGAGAAGCTAATTTGGGAGATAAAAACCCCAATTTTGGTAAATTAGCCGAAAATCATCATAATTTTGGTAAAGCTCTGTCGGAAGAACGTAAATTAAATCTAAGTTATAAACTAGGGACTGCTATAGAAGTCTATGACACAGAAAGCGAGGATAAATCCATTTATCCTTCGCAAAACCGAGCTGCAATAGCTCTTGCTTGCGGAACGACAACCGTAGGTCGATATATAGAAAGTAAAAAACTTTTTAGGAATAAATATAGAATAACCAAAACATCCAATAAGGATGTTAAAGAAGGAGGGGAAGAATTACCATTAAAACCAACCTTATCTGGAGGTTCGGATTTAGGATTAGGGGGAGTAGTGGGGGTTTTACGCGGCCCGCAACCTCGCGTTGGTTTTAACCTGCTAGGGCGACGTAAATACCACAGTAGCTCTATCTCACCTCCTTTAGTTAGGGGTTGATCATTTAGAGTTCAAACTACTAATTTTCTTAACTTAGCTTATTCTCATACTCCGTGATTTACAATATATCACGTAAATAAGTTAGCTTATAATTGGTGTAGACTCGAAGGAAGGATCCTAGGGAAATACGCGTCTACTGTTACTAAGGTTGCTGACAATGTCAGTATAAAGTCTAAACTTTACAACCTAAGTAAGCTAGATAAGCTTAAATTGTACTGCAAAAACTCACAATTTTCACTTATTAGAGGTGATGGAGTGATCAATCTAAAACTATACAAATTACTTTACGATAAAAATATATATTTACTAGCTAAACGACAAATAAGTAAGTTAGACAAGACAGCCCTGGTTTTAACTAGAAGAGATCTAAATTTATTCGTCTCGTCTCATAGCCAGGAAATAGTACCTGGAGCATCATATGAGGGTTTTAATATCTTAGCTTGCCTACTTTGATATAATTTTAGTACTATGTTAGCGAATAGTGAGCAGGATACCTTTAACCAAATAATAATAAGAATTATATCCCAGATTAAAGCGGGAAATTACAAATTTTCTAATATAAGCCGAGCTCAAGGTGTGTTTTTAAATTCCCTTTCTTCTAATACTTTGTCCGAACAAGCGAGTTCAGGTGTGAGGTCGATTCATAAAAGTGGAATTCATTTTATTCCTGGTAAAAACGGATTTAATTTAATGAATGATCTTCTAGTTGTTAAACTTATCGTTATGATACTCGAAGCTATTAATCAACCTATATGAGAGTCTAACTGTGTATCTTGTGGATCTAACTTTGTTACTGTCTCAGGAGGTTCCGTTGATTCATCACAAGCTGCCTTAAATCAGGTGAAATTTCAATGTAGGGAGGTAAAATGGTTTATAAAGGGTAATCTTTCTAATTGTTTAGCTGGTGTAGATTATAGTGTTCTAATGTCTTTACTAGAACGGAGATTGAAGGATAAGAGATTTATTGATCTGATATGAAAGGCTATAAACGCAGGCTATTATAACCATTTACTATTAGATTCGGGTACTCATAAATATAATAATAGTTTAGGTATAGGATTGGCTAATAGGGGTCAAACTAAAAAGCCTGGGTTTGAAAACAATTTCAGATCTTTACTATACCCTACACTGGTCGATATTTACTTAGGACGTTTGGATTGGTTTATATTATACGAACTAGTTAATAGGGTCCAACTCCCTAGAGATAATAAAAATCTCATTAAATTATCATATATTAGATTTGGGGATCAATGAATTATAGGTGTATCAGGATCTCATCTAGATTGTAAGAATATTTCCAAAACTATTAGTAATTTCTTAAAAGATGAGTTAAACTTGTGTATGTCGGAGACTGACTTTAATATTAAAGACTCGGCGGAAGGTATAACGTTTTTAGGTGTTAGATTTGTAAATTTCACATTAAATAAATATAATCCCAAAACAGTACCTATCAAAGAAAGTAAGCATAGTCCCGTACTCGTGAAAGATCTTAAATTAGAATTGCCAATTAGACATCTTGAAAGATTATTAAGTAGAGCCGGTTTTATAAAAAATCGACAGTCCATACCTAGGTTAGATTGAACAGCTTTGGATAAAGGGGTTATTAGATATCTTTATAGTTCATGATATAATTGTATTGTTAATTATTATGAATTAACGATAAACAGAGATAAATTAGCTTCTTATTTATTTAAAGTGTTGAATACTTCTTGTGCTAAGCTCTTAGCTTCCAAACTTTCACTTCATTCTCAAAAGAAGGTATTTAAGAAATATGGGTCTAATTTACTAAGTTCACCTAGCCATCTGACATTTACTCAAACCCTTAATTCACCACTTGCCTTATCACTTAAGCTTTCGCATCGCGACCCCTCAGGGTCGAATGGAGTGATGGTGCGTGGTAAAAAAGGTGTTAGTTTATTCCCCGTTGAAATTAAAAGGTTTAATTCGTCGTGCAGTGGTGCATGCGCCAATAATACCTTCAATATAAAATCATATATTTCTGGATTTATAGACGGGGAGGGTAATTTCCACATAAAAGTAGTAAAAAGTTCTGCCATGAAGACAGGGTACTCCGTTCAACTTACTTTTGGTTTAATCTTACATTCTAGAGAATTAGAATTAATAAAACTAATACAAGGTGAATTTTCAGGTGTAGGATATATTGGAAAACAAATTGCAGGTAGAATTCATTATTATATTTCAAATATAAAGGATTTGGAGATCTTAATAGCTCATTTGGATAAATTTCCTTTAATTACTCGAAAATTATCTGATTTTCTCTTATTTAAACAAGCAAGAGAAATGGTAGTTAACAAGGAACATTTAACTGAGGAAGGTTTAATTAAGATAATCTCGATTAAAGATAAGATGAACGGTAATGGGTTACCTCCTACTTTAAAAGAAGCATTTCCTAATCTAATTCCGATAGTTAGACCTTCCAGTATAAAATCTATACCAGATTTAGTTGAAGGAGAGACATTCCACATAAGCTGGTTAGCGGGGTTTATAGATGCAGAGGGTTGCTTTTTTGTACACTTGAGAAAATCTTCTGCATATAACGCTGGCTATCAGGTATCTCTTAAATTTCAAATCAGTCAGGATACTGTCGATGCTGTCTTATTGCAAAGTATAGTTAAATATTTCAATTGTGGTTATTACAGAGCAGTGGTTAAGAATAACGATGGAAAATTCGAAGTTGAAAAACTTCACGATATTTTAGAAAAGATTATCCCCTTCTTGGATAAACATACTTTATTGGGTACCAAAGCTAAAGATTTCGCCGACTTTAAAAAGGTTGCTTTACTTATAAAAACCAAAATTCATTTAACTCCTTTTGGTGTAGAAGCAATAAAAGAAATTAAGAAGGGTATGAATCGAGGAAGATAAGGTTAAAGTAACCAATAAGTTAGGATTAGTGGTTTCTTTAAAAGAAACTAATGGACAAAGTCTTCGCCCCCCTAATAAAAAAAAAAAAAAACATCCCTTATCCTAAAGGATTAGGCGGCGTAGCCGTAAATTTATTATAAAAAGATTTGCATCAATGCAAATTTTTGCTGCTGTGTCCGTAGGACAATGCAAAAAATAAGGACTGCTGCGCGGTCGATGTTTTTTTTTTTTAGTCCTTACCTTCATAAGCTTTGGTCCCTAATAATAAGGGTAGGTCGCGCAGGGGGGGGTATACCCTACGCGACCCACCCTTCCTGGTAGTTTTTAGAAGAATAAGATTTTTAGAGTGAATAATAAGGTTATTAATCTGCAAATATATCCATCGTTATTTTTATATTCAGCTACGCACAAAACAATTTAAGTTAGTATTTCCTGGAGAGCCGTATGATGGGAAACTATCACGTACGGTTCGGGAAAGGGGTAAATAAGTAGGTTAGATATTCGTTTTTTTAAGCGAAACTGCTTATTTACTCTAGTTCACTACAATAGTATAATTACAGCTCACGCTATTTTGATGATATTCTTTATGGTTATGCCTGGATTGATAGGTGGTTTTGGGAATTTTCTACTACCGTTGATGGTAGGTGGCCCTGACATGGCAAGAAAAGGGAGCCAGATACATGTAAAATGTTTAAATAAAGTATATTCTACGAATAGTTATTTAGCCGGTTTATTTGAAGGTGATGGACATATTTGAATATCAAAAGATCTAACCGAAAAAAAACATAATCCTAGGTTTTGTATTACTTTTGGTTTGAAAAATGAGCCATTAGCTAAAAAATTACTTAGTTTAGTAGAATATGGCCATATTAGATATAAACTTGAAGACAATGCTTGTGTATTGATTGTCTCTCCTATAGATGGATTAAAGAAAATAGTTAGTTTACTTAATGGTGAATTAAGAACACCAAAAATAGACCAACTTCATCTTTTAATAGATTGATTAAATATAAATCAGAAATTAAATATACCTAAATTGCCATTAAAAACAGGGGATTTAAATAATGATAGTTGACTAGCTGGTTTTGTGGATGCAGATGGAAGTTTTTCTATTCAACATACTAAAAAGGAAACTGGGGCTTTAAAAAGTTTCTTGTAGATTAAGAATTGAACAAAGGATGGTATACCCTAAAACTAACGCAAGTTACTTTCATGTAATGACTGATATAGCTCTATTTTTACATTGTAATCTTTTAACTAGAAAGCAAATATCTACGGGTAATGAGTATTATACTTTAGCTGCATCTAGTCGTGATTCCCTTATGATTATAACTAATTATTTTCAAAAATTTCCCCTATACTCATCTAAACATATGGACTACTTAGACTGAAATAACGCGGTGAGATTGATACTAAATAACGTGCACTATACGGATACTAATCTTTTAATAATAGATGAGTTGAAAAGTAAAATGAATAGAGATAGAACGGAATTTAATTGAAATCACTTAGATAAATTCGTTTTGTAAAGTACGATAATATAAACATTTCATGATATCAAAAAGGGAATGCCGTGGTAATCTGCGAAGATTATTATTATGACTACGCTATATGCATAGAATTTCTCTTTTTTAGAGTTAAAAAGCTAACTAAACTAATCGCATAGCGAAGAGAAGAATATGCAGGAAATCTTTCCAAATATACCTATTTTTATTTCTTTTTTAGCGCGGAGCGAGCGCAAGAAAAAAAAACTTTTTTTTCTAGGTTAAGAATAAGAAGAAATCTTCTTATTCTTATACCAAGGGTGTTCGCCCCCCTAAAGGGGGGAAAAACCTAGCTTTTTTGGCTGTTACTGTTATGATGGAAGAGTTTTTTAATTTATATAAACTATATGTATCAAACCCCAGATACTTTTCTAAAAATTCCTTTTTTTTTTAGTAAAACGTCAAGCTGTACTCCAGTTAATTCTATGCTAAAATGTGGTGTTAAAGTATCTCTTCTTACAAAAAAGGATCCGTCTCCTTCTATGAACCCTAATAGTCAGCTTTTCGTAATTACAATGGGAGAGTTTTCTGGTCGATCATAATTAAAACGGTTAGTATTCATATTATTCTTTCATTCTAGAACTGTATTATTAATCCNGAAAAAAAAAAAAAAAAAAAATTCTTTTTTTTTTTTCTCCCCTTGCACTCCTTGTTTTTTTTACAAAAAAACAACGAGAGCTAGCGAGCGCGGAGCGAATAAATAAATATGCATATTGTAGATATCCTCAGAGACTACATGCGAAGCTCTTTGTTACATTTATAATAAAACAAAGATGAAGATATAGTCCATTCGATGGACTAACTACCTTAAGCCATTAAAAAGGATGAAGGTAGGTTTTTTCTAATCGATAAATGATTCCCTAGACTTAATAACATAAGTTTCTGATTATTACCACCTAGTTTATTATTATTCTTATTTGCTAGTGGAATAGAGAATGGTGCGGGTGAGTTCATATTAAATATTTTAAGTAGCATACCTCTTACAACAAATAAAAGATTAACCAAAACAGAGCGTGAACAATTTAAACTATCTCCTGAACAAAAGCAAGGACAAGCATTATTAGGCCATATTCTGGGTGATGGTTGTATTACCAGACATACCCCTAAAAATAGTACAGGTACTTCTAATGCCCGGTTCATTTTTGCTCAATCTCATGTAAGAGAGGAGTATTTTTATCATGTTTATGCCATGTTTAAACCTTATTGTAAAGGAGAAGTTTACCAATATGAAGGTAACTCTATATTAACCGGACCCTATAACGGTTTTCGGTTTAATACTCTTTGTTTGCCTTGCTTTGATTTTTTTTATGATTTATTCTATAGTAAGGGAGTAAAAACTATACCTCATAATATTATAGAATATCTTAGTGCTATCTCCTTAGCTACTTGAATATGCGATGATGGTAGTTTCCATTCTAAAGGATATTTAGTTCTTTGTACGGATGGTTTCACTAAAGATGAAGTAGAATTGCTATGTTCTGCTTTAATAGAAAAATGAACCCTTAAATGTAGATGTGAGCGTAAAAGTACTCATTATAGAATAGTTATCGCTAAAAGTACTATGGACATTGTAAGGAGTTTATGTAAAGATCACATACATCCTTCTATGCTATATAAAATAGGTATGAGTATATAAAATTAGGTTAAGTTAAGGGTTACTTTTTAATATTACAGCTTTTTAGCTAACAATGGCGGCTAAGGTAATAATATAAAGTAGGGGTCGCATAACTTCATTAAGTAGTGCCACTACATTACACTACACTTCCTGTCTCTTGGCGGAGTAAGGTAACAATGCAAAGTATTATAAGTTTGGGGTTAATAGGTTAAGGGGATGAGTAATTATCCTCTGTTTTACCATCTTTTATAGATAATGTAGCATCAAGAGGTAGTAACCATATACCGCTTATATTTAATCCTGTGCCCGAGTAGTAAGTAATTACTATAATGAATATCACTATATGCTTAGAAATCCCCTAAAATATATATTAAATACTAAGGTAAAGATAGTATTATAATAATTTAAAGGACAATAAGCAGGATATCAACAGATTTATAATTATCCAGTTGAGTCCTCAGAGACTACACGTGATACACCTGCAAGCAGCAGGTGAAAGATATAGTCCTACTTTATATGAAAATATAAATACAAATAGGCTATATTTTACTAAAACAGTGAAAGGTAAGTTAGGCTTTCTTTTGGGGGAGTAAAAAAAAACTACCCAAAATTACAGCCTTCACTTCGTTAGGTAAAATATAAAAATCTTCCTACTCTTCCCCCCCTGCTTTGCAGGGGGGGGTAAATATGTTCTTAGGTTTATGTTGAAATAAGTAAAATATAGTTTATTTTAAATTTACGACAGGAGAAATTTTTTATAACACAGTAGCCTCTTTTTTTGTTAGTAAAACTTCTGAGTTAGATAATTTTGTCTTCTTGGTTTCTCCTGTAGCAGTATATTTAAACGCCGACACTCAGAAAAAATATATTATACAAGAAAATAGAAATAAATCTGGTGTTTATAGATGAAAAAATAATATAACCAACAAGGAGTACATAGGTTCTAGTGTAAATTTAGTAAGCAGGCTTTATAGTTATTATAGCCTTAAACATTTAGAAAAGCAGTCTAGTAGTTTAATATCTAAAGCCTTATTAAAACACGGTCATTCTGCTTTTAGTTTAGAAGTACTAGAATATTGTAATCCAAGTGAAGTTATAGCTAGAGAACAATATTACATTGATCTATTTAAACCAGAATATAATATTTTATCTACAGCTGGCTCGTCTTATGGTCGTTTACGTACTGATAAAACTAAATTAAATATAAAACAAGTAAGATTAGGGAGCACACACTTAGAAGAAACTAAAGTAAAAATTGCTACAGCTTTATTAGGTAGAAAACATTCAGCAGATTCTTTAGCTAAAATGAAAAACAGAGTGCTTTCTGTAACACATTTAGCCAAAGTGCGAGAGCATTTGGCTAAACTAAACAGTCAAAAGGGTACAAAAGTTAAAATAATGGATACTCATACAAATGAAATAACTGAGTGGGATTCAATATATAAGGCTGCTGTTTCAATAGGGGCTAACCAAAGTACTCTAGCACGATACTTAAAAGCCAAAAAACTATATAAAGATAGATATGCAATAGTAGTAGCTGGTGAGTAGTCTCTTGTTTACATATCTTCCCTATCTTACTATAATATAGCAAGATGAATATTAAACTTCTTGTAACCTTTTAATAAATTATTTATCAGTTTATCCCTTATTTAGTTCTAAACATCAAGATTTCTTAGATTGACGTGAATTTCACCGTATAAGATTATCTAGAGAATATAGAAACTTACAAGGTACATCCAAACTAATTTACTTAAAAAACAGCATGAATACTAAAAGAACTCAATTTAATTGAGATTCATTAAGCAGTTTTTACTGTTAAATGTAATTAGGGTTAACAATAATGAGATGGAAAATGTCTATTTTTCACCGACAGGTTGAACGCTTTACCCGCCCTTATCCGGTATACAAAGTCACAGTGGACCTAGTGTGGATTTAGCTATCTTTGGATTACATTTATCAGGTGTAAGTAGTTTATTAGGTGCTATGAATTTAATCTTATAAATATACCTTTTTAGTACTTGTACCTGTTATTTATTAGACTTACAACTTGCTTATTTTTATATAATAAAAATAAGCAAGTAGGTTTGTTTTTGGATGCTTACTTAGTAAGCATCCAAAAATCTACACCTTCACTTCGTTAGGGTAAGAAAAAAACCTTTTTTTCTTACCCCCTTCACTTCGTTAGAATACAAAAAGAAAAATAAAGAATACAGCTTGTTATAAAAGAAATATATAGTATTGGGATTCATATAAATTATTTAGCTATATGCTGGAACGGCTAGAAATAAAAGTATACTTTTTTTATCTACTTATAAGTATTTTTAATATTTTATAAGTTAGGCACAATCAGCAGAAACCCTACTAATTATAAATTTTTAGTTTTATGGTATGTACTGTAATTATATTTATATATTTTGGTAGGCTTCTCAGAGACTAAAAGTTAGACATCGTACATCCTAAAAAAAAAAGGGTAAATGCGCTGAAGATATAGTCCAAAAGATTAGAGAAAATAAAGATTTTCTTTTTAACGCGGAGCGACGACTTTTTTTTTATTACAATAAAAAAAAAGTACTACTAATCTTAATGTCATTACTACAATATTAAATATGAGAAGTCCAGGTATTAGATTACATAAATACAGCGGTTTACTGTTAATTGTGTATAAGAGCCAAACTCCGGATAAGCCCTAAAGCATTAGTTACTAAACATTAGATCTAAAAGGATCATGATGCGGCTGAAGTAATCACTCAGGTATAGTAAAAAGACTAATGATACTCTGTAAAGCTCAGGCAATGGGTAATCGCGGATCTAAAACACCTCTTAGATTGCTAATGTGTAAAAGAGCAACGAGTAGACGGTTCTTCAGTATTGTACTAGACGCTTAAATACTGTAAGGTGTACTCTAGTCGCCGGGAAATCCGGTTTTAAAGTGAAATTATACTATCTTTAAGTATATTTACTGGTTTATTTTGTAATGGTACTTTTTAGAGTTAACCATTTTATATTAAAAGAATAAATCGAATTATAGTACAAAAACAAATAATATTAATCCTAATTTCATAACAGGGGAGAAAAAAAAAAATTTTTTTTTCTTGTGATGCCGAAGGATGTTTTACGTTAGATATAAGTAATAACCCTAAACAAAATTTAGGTTGAAGTAGTAAGTTAGTATTTAGTATTCATTTGCATTCTAAGGATGTAGAGATGCTCTATTTTTTACAACATTTCTTCCATGCAGGGAACGTCACTATACATGGAAATGCAGCTATGTTCCAAATTATAAAATGAACGGACTTAGTTTGTATTATTGAACATTTTACTAATTATCCACTTAAAACACAAAAGCACGCAGATTACTTGTTATTTAAAAAAGGTTTTGATATTATAAGTAATAAAGAACATTTAACTAAAACAGGGTTAGATAAACTTGTGAGTTTGAAATCTGTTTTAAATAAAGGTTTATCCGAAAGACTACAGCTTGCTTTTCCAGATATAAAGCCTGCATTAAGACCAAAAGTATCTAAAGCTAATTTGCATGCAAACAATGTAGATATAAATAGTTGAATAGCTGGTTTTGTTTCAGGGGATAAAAAAAAAAAGGTTCTCTTTGCCTATTGTGTAGGCAAAGTTAAACCTTTGCACCGCTAGGCGGAGAGAAGACGAAAACTGGTTTTCGTCTTCTCTTGACGCCTTTGCTTTCGCTAGATATCTTTTTTTTTTTCTTGCTTTTTTATTAAAGCAGGTAAATCTAAAACTCATAAATTGGGCATTAGTATTACTTTAAATTTCATAGTTAATCAAAATGTAAGAGATGCTTATTTATTAGAGAGCTTTATACGAGCTTTTGATTGTGGTTCATTATATATTACAGAAAAAACAGGTATTGCTAGATTTACTGTAGTAAACTTTACTGATATAGTAGAAAAGATTATACCTTTTTTTGATGAATACCCTATCTTTGGATCGAAATATAAAGACTTTCAAGACTTTAAACAAGCATCTATTTTGATTAAAGATGTCTAAATCGCATTTAACAAAACAAGGGTTAGAACAAATTGTTTTAATTAAAGCAGGAATGAATTTTAAAAGATAATGGTTTTGCCTTAAGTTGTTCTATAAAACAAGAGTAGCTTTAAATTAAAGTTTACACATAATTATTTATGTGCACGAAATTATCTTTATTTGGTTGAGCAGTTATAGTAACCGCTGTACTGCTTTTATTATCGCTACCTGTTCTTGCAGGAGCTATAACAATGATTTTAACAGATAGAAATTTCAATACTTCGTTCTTTGAAACAGCAGGTGGAGGAGATCCTATACTATACCAACATCTTTTCTCAAAATCCATTTTTTATCGACTGTTTATTTATTTATTTGCCTTTGCATGGCTAGCCCAGTCAGCAAACCAATCAATGAGAGGTGCTTTGCATAAAGCCGACTTTGGATTTTTATCTTTTAATTTAATATATAAGAGTTACTTTGCTAATAATACTTTACCTTCCTCTAATTTCTTAACATGATTTATAGGGTTTAGTGAAGGTGAAGGTTCTTTCATTGTGAATAAGAGAGGAGATCTTGCCTTTGTAATTACACAATCTACCAGTGATGTTAAAATACTATACTATATACAAGAAACATTAGGGTTTGGTAAGGTCATATCACAATCGGTGAAAACTAGTCGATATGTTACACAAAGTAAGAAAGAGATAGAAATAATTATTAAATTGTTTAATGGTAATATAATACTGCCTACTAATCAAGATAGATTAGAAAAGTTTATAACAGGTTTTAATATTTGAGCAAATAAAGGTACTATTAGATTAGAACCTATAATTGCGATAAAACCCTGTATAAAACCTAGTTTAGATAATAGTTGACTAGCCGGTTTTACAGATGGAGAAGGATGTTTTACCTGTTCTATAGGGGATAAAAAGGGGTTTAGTTTTAATTATAATATCGCTCAAAAAGGGGAAAGTAATTTGGAGGTCTTAAACCATTTGGTGTTTTTATTTAAAGGGGGTATTGTAAGTAGTCATTTCGTGAAGGATGTTTACGAATATCGTATAGCTGGAGTAAAAAGTTGTCCAAATATATTTCCTTACTTTGATAAGTATTGTTTATTAACTAAAAAATCTTTATCTTTTATGAAAACAAATTCATACCGACTTATTAGAAAAAAAACATCTTTTACCTGAAACTAGGATACTTATGATTGAAAAAGCTAGAATGATAAATAAATCTAACATACTTTAAAGATGGTTCTCTCCAGGAAAAAGGGAAAAAAAGTCATGGTTTAACGTATAAATTGAATAAGTTATAAAGCTATTAGGACAGATGTAAAAAGATATAAGATCCGAAATAGCAAAGGGGCACGCAAGGGTTACACTAGCTGTAAGCCATCCGTACCCCTACCATAGATTTAGTTAATGTAGATAATTACTACTTGTAACTCTTAAGTTAGATAACTAGGTGATATAATCTAGGATTTTTAACATAAATTAAAGCATTGCATGGGGTAGAAAAAAGGTTTTTTTTTCTAAAATTTATAAGGAAAAGTTAGTAAAAACATTAGCGATACTAGTGTTAACGCGTCAATGAATTTCTCATTTAAAGACCGTCGGTTATTAAAGTGACCGCTACAGACTGGTTCACTGGTAGGTGTCTGAAATGATGCTTAATGTACAGTCGGTTTCTTCCTATTAAATAGCATAAGTCTATTTTTTAGCACAAGCCCGCAGTAGTTTATACTAGCGGTACCTGGGTTTAATACGAGAGCATTAGCTTAACTAATGATAAGTTAAATCTGAAGAAATGGATTCTTCGGTCAAAAGTGGCCTGTAGATATAGCAATATATCTATGAAAATGGACTATATGCTGGAACTCCGAATATTCATTCATGAATACTTTATGTATAAGTGGTATTGTATCTAACAGATCATATCCCCATAAAGTGAAAATTTTGTGTATGCTGGACAATCAGCCGGTAACAAAAAGATGAAATTTCTTAATAGGAACCTCAGAGACTATACGTCCATTATCCTTAACATCTTATAGCCAAAATGATAGATCTTGAAATGAATGACTAGCTGGCCTTATTGATGGAGATGGATCTCTTTTAATAAGTAAAGCAGGTTATGCTAGCTGTGAAATCACTATGAGTATAAAAGATGAGCATGCATTAGCTATCATAAAACAAAAATTAGGTGGATCTATAAAATTAAGATCAGGAGTACAAGCTTTAAGATACAGATTACATAATAAAAAAGGAATGATAGAATTGTTGGGTAGAATTAATGGTAATATAAGACATACATCAAGAACCAAACAATTAGAATCTCTTTGTTTAAACCTAAATAGAAACATAAAATATCCTTCGGATATTACTATAGATAATGGCTGATTTGCAGGATTTTTTGATGCGGATGGTACTATTACTTATTCCATGAAAAATAACTATCCCCAGCTAACTATCTCTGTTACTAATAAATTATTAGTGGATGTAGCTAGCTTCCAAAAAATATTCGGCGGGAATGTTTACTTTGATAAATCACAAAACGGTTATTATAAATGAAGTATAGAAAGTAAAACGGACATAGATTTTTTTAAAGCTTATCTTTTAAAATATCCGTCCCTTTCTAATAAAAAACAAAGATTATTTTTAACCGATCAATATTATGAACTAAAATCAATAAAAGCTTATTCCGCGTTACCTGGAACTACTTTATATAAAGCATGAAAAGGCTTTGATTCTAAATGATATGGTAGAGGATAAAGAGATAGTCCAAAATAAAGAAAAAGTTTTTTTTTTCTATATTTAGCACCCAGAAGTGGGCTTTGCGTATATACTATTTGTAGTTAATTTGTTTACAATTTCCCACCCGGTTTGTTTAAAAAAATATGGAACGGCTACTAGCTTACCCTCCGCGTATTTAAATAGTGCAAGAGCTCATTCTTCATTTACCCCTTCAGGAAAAAAAAAGTTAGCTGGGGTTTCTTTCATTAGGAGGCGGGAATATAGTTCTAAATCACAAGATTCGCTCGCTGGTCAGCAGCAAGTTGCTCAACGAATGGAAGAGGAAAATATAAAATGAATATCCATACATGTTCCTACGCATCTAAAACCAATAAGTAATGATCAATTTGGACATTATTTAGCCGGATTGATGGATGGTGATGGTTCATTTTCAAAATATGCTGCAGTTATCGCATTTTATAGTTTAGATGTTTCACTTGCTTATTATATTAAAAAACGTTTAGGCTATGGTAATGTAACTAAAATAAAATCCAAAAACGCATATCTTTTAACTATTACTAAACGTGAAGGATTACAAGTACTTATAAACCTCATTAATGGTAAGCTTAGAACACAATCTAAATGTGATGCTGTTTATAAAAACATATTAAATGTCTATCGAGAACCTTTGCATTTAGAAGAAAAATTTCATATTAATACTTGTTCAAAAGATCTAGATAATCATTGATTAGCTGGTTTTCTAGACGCTGATGGTAGTTTTCAAATAAAATGCTTAGAAAGGATGAAACCATCAGGAGGTACTCGTTTGGAAATACGGTTAAGTATGCAAGTTGATCAAAAAACACGGTTATTCCTTGATCTTATTAAAGATAAATTGGGTGGGAACATTGGTTATAGAAAAAGCCAGGATACTTATTATTACTCTTCAACTAGCTTTGGTTCTGCTAAAAAGGTGATAAAATACTTAGATAATTATCATATGCTATCTAGTAAACATGTTAATTATATTAAATGAAGAAAAGTGTATCAATTAGTTCAAGAAAAAAAACACCTTACAGCAGAAGGACAAGCAAGAATATTAAAAATAAAATCTTCTATGAATAGTTTTTCAAAGGAAACTATAGATCTTTAGAGCTCTTGCTTTCTTTTTACCTACGGTAAAAACTAGCTCCCCTTGTTTTTTTGTACAAAAAAAAACATGGAGAGCAAGGGGAGAAAAAAAAATATTTTTTTTTCTATCCCCCCCCCCCCCCCCCCCCCCCCCCCCCCCCCCCCCCCCCCCCCCCCCCCCCCCCCCCCCCCCCCCC
>CAIGRR010448066.1:0-21109 GCA_903798365.1 Fraxinus sp. 1973-6204 | reverse complement strand
ACTTAAGGCATCAATTATGTTCACTTCAAATCCAATGGTGACCTGTAAGGGTATCAAATGCATTCTGTTTTTCATATACACAATCTTCATCAATAGTACAAATCAAACATTAGCACTCAATTGATCTTTAAGAATAATACATTATACATCAATATATGAATGTTTGGTAATTAACATATTGTTACACACACTGAAGGCTTCCCTTTTTGTTATTACTGTATATTTCCTTTGACTATGTATTTTCTGAATTACTAACTTTTCTTTAAATAAAAAGTAGTTTTTATTGGTACTATAGGTGTTATGATAATATAAGGCACTGATGGGTGTTTATTGGGTGGTGGATGATTAATGACTTCTCTTTCCACTGCAGCCATTTCCAGTCCCCTCAAGAAGTTTTTACCCTTCAGCCTTTCTGCAAAAAGCTTTTAGAATGAATAAATACCTAGACTTTGCTAAAGGGAAGAATTAGTGGTGACTGCTGTGGGGATAGAGCTAGTGACATTGAATATATACCTAGCAAAGTCGTGAAGGAAAGTGCCTTTAGTATGCATTCATGCAAGGGCATGTGGCCATGGATATGGCTTTGCAAGAAAGTAAAGGAAAACTTAGGTTATACTCAATGTCCATTATTTTCTTTGTACGTATAAATTAGAAAAATTACACTTCATTAATTTATCCTCTAGAAAGTCCCATTTTCTTCCATTGACTCCAAATGTGTTCCTGCAAACATCTATGTTCATCTTGGTAGAATAGGTGGAGTGAGTAACAACAAATAAACCCCCCTCATTTTATCGACATGATAGATAAAAAGCTAGATGATAATAATAGCAATCTTACCAATTGTAATATAAATCATTTTTTCTTGCAAAGCCAAACCATTTTGTCAAACTCCCATTTCCATGGCCAAATGCTCTTTTCGTTCTCTAAATTTGTAGGGCATGCATGGCTCTTTGGCTCAATAAGTTAAATTGTGTGATGTGGTTTGATGGGTTTTGATTCTTAGCTTTATCATTGTAATAATAATGTTAATATTTTTGTGTTGTACTTTGAATTTATTAATATATGTGTTGAACTACTTTATTTAAAAATTTAACATTTTATAGGATTTTAAAATAAAATCTAAAAATAACGTGAAATGCATGTTGACTATAACTAGGAGAAAGTAAAGGGGCATACATCTCTCTCCTTTTTCTTTTTTTATTTAAATAATGAGGCTTATTATTCAATGCCTGCCCTAAAGATTGATTTTGCTTGTCTCGAGACAGTTATCTCCTCCAATATTTACATGAAATTCTTGAGGTGTTATGTTTCTGTTCTTTTGCTATTTGAGGTTCTAAGAACTTGTAAAATCAAATGACTGAATCCATTCCCTATGGGCTATGCTTTAGCGTGGTTATGATCCAGTTGTTGGTAGATGACTTGTTCTGATACGAACTTGAAACCATGACATGCTTTCAATTAACGACTGAGCGGTCTACCAGTGGATCTCGTTATTTAATTTTGGGGCTGAATAATGTAGAGTATTGTTTGGTGCTACAATAGCACAGATAACTTTCTGCTATTACTTCTTTGCAGACTGCAGCTTTTATGTCTGTTTATTCCTCGTTCTTCTTTCTATTTTTCGCGTGTAATTTGAACATTGATTGTTCATTTTCATTGACCTTTTTGGCTATTGCAGGTTGAGAAGTGGAACGAGCAGAGGGAGAATGGAACATTCCCAGGGCCTCTATAATGCATATTGCAAACATGTTACAAGGTTATTAATTGATTAATAAGGCATTATTGCAAACATGTTATTGTTAATTCTAATGCTTCGTCATTGCATATAAACATGTTGGCCCAGACGAACTTCTGAGGAGTTTCGACTGTTCATCCGTATCATTTTTTGCTCGCTATCAAAAGCATTAGTGGTGTTTTTAACTTTCTTGGCACTTTGGTTATTATTTTCTTGTGCTGTTGACAAAAGAAGTATTATTTTTCATGTGCATGCAACAATGGATGAAAACTTCACCTAGTTCTTGTTTGGTAGGGATTAAAATCAGATTTTTAGTAGATTTTGATAAAATTTGATGAAATGTGTGGTTGAAAAGTTACGAGTTTCATAAAATATGTGATTAAATTAATCGTTAATTTTGATTTAGATTAAAATTTTAATTTTAATTTTTACCAAACAAAGACATAATGAAGAGAGAGCCCCCCCCCTTCTCTATCCTCCCTGCCCGCGTTTGTTTTGGATTAAAATTCAATTAAAATTTCAAATTAAAGTCAACAATTAATTTTAATCATATATTCTATGGGGTTAACAACTTTTCAATAATACATTTTATTATATCTTATTAAAATCTATGAGAAATCTAATTTTTAATTTCTAGCAAATAGGATCTTAGTATGAAGTAGTGTAATACCTACTTTTAGTGTTGAGATTACAGTAGTTGTAAAATCTTAATAAATGAATGTTCGATAAATTAATAATCTCGCTTAAATAATAAAATTGCTTGGTTTCGATTTGGGCTAGTGTACTAAGTTAATAACTTCGTTAAATGCGTAAGATAATAAATTATTTTTTTCTTTTTGGGAAAAATAAACAATTACAAGATTATTAAAATCTTGCTTCATGATTAGTGTATTTTACTCGTACTTTAAACATCATCTAAATTTGATATTTAACTAATTTCTATGAGGTTTAGAGCGTTTTAATGTATGTTTTGATGTTGTAATATATGTTGATTAAATTGAAGGAAATAAACAAAAGTTGACAAAATTGGAAAAAATAGCTAAATTGTAAGAGATCCAAAGTTCGAGAACTAAATTGTGTTCACGAAAATATATGTTTGTTTTAAAATCACCGCAAGTGTACGTTTCGTTAACAAGTAGTAAAATGAATTTTGAGTTCAAGTATCGTTCCCACATAAATTGATTTAGTTTTAATTCTAATTATTGTGACATTAAATGAAAGAATTGATATTTATGATTTTTTTATGAATTAAATAATCTACGTATAAAAATAAGACCTAAATTAATTAAAGTTAATGCAATATTAGAATTTAATGCAAGTGTTGTAAAAAAATATGAGGACGAAAATGGTACTAAGATTCCGAATCCCCTTATATTAATCATCTTTAACTCGAATTTTTTTAATTTGACGACACGATTTAATTATGAAGATCAATATTTCTAATTTGTTTAACAATCTCTCTCGAGTAGAATTAATTATATTTTTACATGTGAACCAACTATGTTTTTATGATGGATACAAATATATAAAAATGAATTAATTGATTTTTGAATACTTAAAAATCGCATAAAGTATAGTGGTATATTTATATCCTATCGGACTCTACGACAAGTGACACTATGTCTAACTTATTTTCCATCTCTTGAGGGTAAAACAAGTCACAATAGTCATACAATTATTGATCAAGTAATTGTAGGGAAAATTAAATCTATGTCAATCATTCAATAATTAAAAACGTGCCTTGATTGTCAAAAATAAAATCAATAGTCAAATTAATAATACAAGTTTCATCGTAAATTTTAGCACAAATAAATTTAGCTTAGCATAATGGGTAGAAGAAAATCAGAAAAACATTGAAAGAACGACATCCCCAATTGAATTCTTGACTTTAATTTTTGCTCTGTAGTTTTGTTTTTTGTGTTCTTGCCTATTTTGCTCTCTCAAAACCTTGATAAAATATCTTTTTTAGGTCAAAAGAAGGTCTCCCCATATGTTCTGGTCGAGTCAAATATATATAGGATGCCTAAAATCTTGTTACCAAAGTAGAGTTTCAGTTGGAAAAGGAAACAAAATCTCGCCAAAAGTTTGTACTATGCGGTTGCATAGTACATTTATAAGCGGTTGCATAGAAGGAAGTCCAACCCTCAAATTTGACCCTGAAATGCAATATGCGGTCGCATGGATTTATAACTATGCGGCCACATAGTTATACTTCTTTTCCACCGGACAGCCTTCCGTATTTTGATCATATCTTTCTCTCTCGATATCCGATTGAGGTGATTCAAAATATGTTCGAAAGATAACTAAAAGGGTTACAAATCTTCTAGAAATATAAATTTTCAAATTCAAACGTCCTCTATACTAAAAATGGGTCTCAAACTAAAATTGAAAACTCGAAGTATAACTTTTTCAGCTGTAAGTTGATATATGATAGTATTTCGACTATATTTCATCCATTTGGCTTCTTTCCTCAAACTTTGATTTTGCTTCATTTTAATCTTTTTTTTGCTTGTTTTTCTTAATTTTCAACACGTTCATCATCTTTAGCCTACAAAATACAAATTACACATAATTAAGTCATATTCACATATTTATTGACAATTATCCATGTTTGTGAACCAAAATAAGTGTGTAAAACGCACTTATCAACTCCTCGAACTTGAACTATTGTTTGTCCTCAAACAAAACAGTAACTTAATTCCACATAAAACATGGTTTGACAACTACCGTGTCTCAGGATTAGAATTTAGCAATTAACCAAATGAACAACTTCAACTGTGCAAAAATAAAATCAATCTCCACCATATATGCATAACTTGACGTGTGTGTAAACTCATGTAGACATATCAAGATTGTGATTGGCTCAACACCTGACCCATATTAGTCAAATATTTCCTTACTTCACTTAGGAGATGCACATACTCCCAAACTTACTCTTTTTACTCAATTATCCCGGGATGTGCTCTAAAGTTGAATTCATTTACATCTACCCCTTACACTCTCCTAGTTTGGACGGATCGTACTATCACTATCACAAGTTCACACTTCAACAAATAGAGATTCCTATTTTTTATTACTTCAACCTTTGATATTAAACTAAGTTACTCGTCTCGTATTAGAGATATTGTTCTATCGACCGAATTTCTAGGGTTTAATCCATGCAATTCATACACATATGTATGTATGTTATTCTATTTATTTATCATATACTTTTTATACATATAACATATTCTCTTTTGCTTTTTATGTAATCCATGCAGCGAGTTTTAGGTCGATGACCCTCAAATCAGATGACCATAGGGCACCAGGAGTTAAATTCTTGTAGGCTTAACCACTCGAGTTATACAGGCTCGACAAGATACTTTTTATTTACTCAAAAATTAGTGCAATGCCCCTTTTCTTTTAGACACACGGTTTCTAAAACTAACCTCCAAATTAAGACTTCCACCTCATCTTCATTTCATTGATTTTAGTCAAGAATTCAAAATACAAGTTTCATCGTAAATCCTAGCAAAAATAAATTTAGTCTAGCATGATGGGAAGAAGAAAATCAGAAAAACATTAAAGGAACGACATCACCAATTGAATTCTTGGCTTTAATCTTTGTTTCATGGTGTTGTTCTTCGTGTTCTTGCCTTTTTTGCTCTCTCAAAACCTTGATAAAATATCTTTTTTAGGTCAAAAGAAGGTCTCCCCAGGTGTTCTGGTTGAGTCAGGTATATATAGGATGCCTAAAATCTTATTACCAAAGTAGAGTTTCAGTTGGAAAATGAAACAAAATCTCGCCAAAAGTTTGTACTATACGGTCGCATAGTACATTTACAAGCGATTGCATAGAAGGAAGTCCAACCTTCAATTTTGACCCTGGAATGCACTATGCAGTCGCATGGATTTATAACTATGCGGCCGCATAGTTATACTTTTTTCCTACCGAACAGCCTTCCGTATTTTAGTCATATATTTCTCTCTCGATATCCAATCAAGATGATTTAAAATACGTTCGAAAGATAACTAAAAGGGCTACAAATCTTTTAGAGGTATAAATTTTCAAATTCGAACATCTTCTATTCCAAATATAAGTCTCAAACTAAGACTGAAAATTCGAAGCATTTTCAGCTGGAGGTTGATATGTGATAGTACTTTAACTATATTTCATCCATGTGGCTTCTTTCCTTATCCAGTTGATGCCCAAAACTCTCAAATCTTCATCGTGAGATCGACACAACTTTTCAGCATTTGCACTTAAGTCATCAAACTTTGATTTTGCTTCATTTTAGTCCTTTTTGCTTTTTTTTTTTTTTATAAAAAAAAATTTCACCACATTCATCGTTTTTAGCCTACAAAATACAAATTAAACAGAATTAAGTCATATTCACTTATTTAGTGACAATTATCCATGGTTGTGAACCAAAATAAGTATGTAAAATGCACTTATTAACTCTCTCAAACTTGAACTATTGTTTGTCCCCAAACAAAACTGTAACTTAATTCCACATAAAACATGATTTGACAACTACCGTGTCTCGGGATTGGAATTTAGGAATTAACCAAATGAACAACTTCAACAGTACAAAAATCAAATCAATCTCCACCAGTTATATGCATAACTCGACGTGTGTGTAAACTCATGTAGACATATCAAGCTCGTGATTAACTCAACCCTTGACCCATAGTAGTCAAATATTTCCTTACTTTGCTCGAGAGATGCACTCACCCTCAAACTTATTCTTTTCACTCAATTATCCTGAGATGTACTCTAAAGTTGAATTAATTTACATCTTCTCCTTACCCTCTCCTAGTTTGGATGGATCGTATTATCATAAGTTCACACTTCAACAAGTAGAGATTCTCCTATTTTTGATTACTTCAACCTTTGAGATTAAAATAAGTTACTCGCCTCGTATTAGAGATATAGTTCTATCGTCCGAATGTCTGGGGCTTAATCCATGCAATTCATACACATATGTATATATGTTATTCTATTTATTTATCATATAGTTTTTAATATATAACATTTTCTCCTTTGCTTTCTATATAACCCTTGTAGCGAGTTTTAGGCCGATAACTCCCAAGTCAGATTACCATAAGGCGTCAGGTTTTAAACCCTTGCAGTCTTAATCACTCGAGTTATACAGGCTCGACAAGATGCTTTTTATTTACTCAAAAATTAGTGCAATGCCCCTTTTCTTTTAGACACTCAGTTTCTAAAACTAACTTCCAACTTAAGACTTTCACCTCATCTTCATCTCATTGATTTTAGACAATCCACACAAGATAGTATCATGCACGGAATTCCTTCTTATCTCAATGTTCCCTTACTATAGCTCAAACACCTCCAAACTATTCTAAAAATGGACCATGGTTTAGCACAAAAGATGTTATTCGAGTTTATTCACTACGTTCAACTATTTCTAAGTAATGAACCAAATCACCAACCAAATATGTCAACATGAGTATTGTGCAATAAAAATGTCAAGTTTAGCATTCACGAGCTTTGATTAATCTAATAGTGCACTATTTTCACCATTTACAGTTCGTACCTAGTCCAATATTCACATCATGGTCGGCAAAGTTATCAACCCACACAAACGCACAAGATTCTGAATTAATATTAGAAATTAAACAACAAAACTGAAATCAACTAATGGAAAATTGCACAAAAGATTATTTTTTCACACAATCACACAAAAACTGTATTAACATGATGAATGAAATATTCTCAACTCCAAACTTATACAGATTATTGTCCTCAATGTTTAAAAAATAACAAAATGCAAATTTAACAGCACATAAAGTTAAGAACAAATTTACAAAAGATAAAGAACAATGGGCTAGGAATACTTCCATGATCACCATATATGTGAATTTAAAAATCATGGAGGAAGAAAAGTGTGGACCATTCATAAACTCTTTTGTGACCTATAAAGACGATGAATGACTCAATATTATTAAAAATTTTAAAAACTCGAAAAAGAAATTCATAATCTAATGCATAAAGCGAAATAAATAAAAGGAAGAATTGTTGGGTTGCCTTCCAACCAGCGCTAAGTTATAGTCTATAGCTCGATTTTACTTCGATAAGTTCATGGTGGTTCAAGTCGAAGAATTTCACCATTGGCCTTTTCAATTTCCAGCTTGGCATCCTCTTTTAACTCTCCACACTTTAAATTCTCTGTTCTCGTCTCTACCAAGAAATCTCTCAAATTTCGATTTTCTCTTCTGACGATTTTGTTGAAGGGGTGGTTCATCTTCATTAATACAGTGACACTCGACGAGGGCTGATGGTTGTTTAGGTGTTATGTATTTTTTTTATTTGATGTGATGGGAAATTTGTTATTGAAAAAGAAGAAAAAATTATTGATGTGATGAAAAATATTATTTTATTGAAAAATGTGTGGTTGAAATGAGTAAAAGAATGAGAATAAAAATAATGTAGCTCAATCATGGGCTAAATTAATTTTTTTGACAGTATTTATATATATAATTTTTTGGGAAAATTACAGTCACGGTACCAAACATTTCATTTAGTTGCACACTTTACCCAAACTTATCATTTATAACATTTACGGTACCAAACATTTAAAAGATTCGCACCTGGAGTCCGACTAGAAATTGAGAGATTGGACATACATAATTTTTTTATATAATAATTTAATAAATAAGATGTCAATATTTTTATTATACCCGATAGGGATGGTAAATGACAATTTCTTCATAAGAAATTTAGATCATGCTAGAATTGATAAGATAAAAATAATAATAGTAGTTCAGCTTATGTCATCTTTTTCTCTATTAGGCAAAAGGTTATAATTGTAGCAATCCCACTAATCCTTAACAATAAAGGCAGACTTCTCATGAGAACTTCCTTGTACAATTATCCGAAATTTTGGATATCAGATCGGTCAATTAACCCGGGTAACTAACAACAAAAGGAAAAGAACATAAAGAGCATGTAGAGACCAAGGAATTAATTATAATGGGGCCAATCGAATTGTACCATTCAAAGAAGATAGAATTAGAATGCAACCCTCCAACTTCATGTTTGCTCAAAAATTGAGTTTTGTAATTAAATCAAATGATGTGATTGAAGTATGTCCCTATTTGAGCCACATTAAAATTTTCATTATTATTCTTCTACTCATTTTCAACCACACATTCTTCAATAAAATAATATTTTCCATCACATCAATAACTTTTCCTTATTTTTCAACCATACATTCTCCATCAATTTACTATTTTAAATACATTCTTCCAAAATAATGTGACTCATTATTGAGTTCGAATTGGGGGATCAAAGGCAAGTCATACTACTTTGAGAAGGGTAAGGTTAAAGTTAGGAGGACAACGAAGATAGGGTGTAAAGCCAACTCAAGCAAACTAGGCAGAACCTTTAAAATCATATTAAAAGGGGCATGGCACTTGCGCAAAAGTCGAGCTTGAGGCTATAAACCAAGATCTTAATGGAAAGTAACTCATTCTTCTAATATTTAACTTTTTTTAATTTTAGTTATTGCATATCATATAAATAATATGATTTCATTTAGTACTTAGGACACATTTAAATATTGTCCAACTATTTTTTTTAATATTTTATATTTAGAGCCGTCATCCTAGCATCACATTCGCAAATCTTCCTTAAAAAAATAGAGTTATGCTACGGAGCTTGGGTTGGTGACCGGGCTCCGTGACAGGGGGGCCATGTGGCGCCCTGCAGGCGACCTTCCAATAGGGGGGCGCCACATGGCCCCCCTGTCACTTGGTCCGGTCACCAACCCGGGCCAAGTATCTTTATCCAATAAAATAAAGAAAGGAGTTGACCATGGTCCATGAAAACTCCATGTTTACCGCGGCTGGCTGCGGTTCACAAACCCCTATTGACTGCTGTGAGCTGTCATTTGTCAACTAGTTAATAAAAAACTAAAAAAATGCTGAAACCACTAGCACCCTATTTTTTATTTAGTTTTAATAAGTTTTAACTGTAAACATTCAAAAATTTCCCCTCTACAAATTTGACATTCAAATCCACGTAATCACCAACTTATTTCATCATTAATTTAGTTAAGATTAATCATTAAGAATTGAAGTTTCACTGAAAAGTATTATTGCTTATAATCATGAATTTTTTTTTCTAACTCTTCTATATATTTTTTTTATTTAATTGAGGTAGATGAGATAAATAGTTGATGCATTGAAGTATGGTTTAATTGAGATCTTGATTATTATTACTTATGCATTGTTGCTAATGTTGCTTAAATATAAGAAAAACTTTGCATTAAGAACGAGAGATCTCTTAAAGGACGAGTAGGGAATATTAAATAGAGTAGTCTCAAGTTTCAAGGCTAATTTTATCGCTTAACACTAGAGATGGCAAAATGGTTCGTCAGCTCGAGGCTCGGGCCAAGCCCTCAAGCCCCAGCCGGTTCGTGTGGCTTGACGAGCCACACTGGCCATTTTCGGTCCGGACAAGTCGAGCCCGTCACTACGCCAAAAAACATCATTTGCAACACATAAAATGCAATATTTGGTAGTTAGATGTTGTTAAATGGGTCTATCGCAACATTTTAATAGATGAATGTTGTCATTGCTTAACAAAATTGAGTTTTGGCAACATTTTTTAAGTGAATGTTGCTAATGTTACCTTTTTGCAGCGTTTTTTTAGTGATGCGAAATTTTTTATCTTTCGCAGCGTTTAAAAAACGTTGTGGAAGACAAAACTTTTTGCAGCGTTTTTTAAAATGCTGCAAAAGCTTTATTTTTCGCAACGTTTAAAAAACGTTGCAAAAAACGATTTTCCCAATTTATTTTTATTTTTTCTTATCATTTCGCAATGTTTTTTTAAAAAACGTTGCAAAAACTTGGACGACCCAACCCTCTAAATCAAATCAGCCCTAACTTGCAAAAACTCGGATAACCCTCAAATCAGCCCTAACTTTTCCTCCTCCTCTCGTCTCCGCCTCTCCTCTCTTCTTCTCCTATTCTATCATCTCAACGTGGTTTGGAGGTTCTGGAAGTATTCGGAATCGGGAATAGATGGAGGGCAGAAGTTCTCCCAATTCCATATGGAGGAAGCCTGGGAGAGAGTGTTGGTGTAAGTCGAATTCGCTCTGGCGTTGTAAGTGAATTTTCCATCGAAATTATGCGGCGATGGTGGTGGGGAAGATGAGAAGCTGGAGTCTTGGCAGAATATGTAGGAGTTTCATTAATTTTTTGCTGCGCGGTGGCTGCTGCTGGTGTGAGCAGTTGGTGGCAAATGTAAAGACAATGGTGGTGGCGGTGGAGAGGGATGGAAAGACGGGGAAGGGGAGGGGACATGACGAGAAGGAGGGATAAAAGTGGGTTTGGAAGTGTTTGCGGTGGTGGCGTTCGAGATGGAGGATGGATTGTGGAGGAGGACCGTCGGAGTGTGGTCAAAGACGGAGATAGGTTCACCGGAAGCAAACGTAACGAGTGCGGAGCCTGTGATGCGGAGGGAGCGACAGTAAATTAATCCAGACTATTAAGCTCCAATTTGACTTGATTTTCTGGTGAATCATTTGATTACTTTTGTAGGGTATTAGTTTAAAATCTTCTTATTGTTAAGATCTATGCTCAATTATATGTTGATGACTTTCTTAGTCTTCAATTGAAATGCAATTGTCTAATCTTGGCATAATTTTGATGAATTGTTATCTATTTTTGTTTGGGATAAACTTCTACTTTTTGATGAATAAGGAGGTCTCAAATGGAGAAGGAAAAACCTGATAAATTTCTTATAAACTTTAAATTGTTTTTTTGGAGCCCAATCAAGGGCATTGTGTCAACGAGTGTTTTGATTTTTTCAAATTCTTAATCTATCATTTCTGTGTTCTTAGTTGCTTTTACTTCTGTATCTGATCCATAGCCTTCTCTCTATGATTCTAAGTAACTTGGAGGACTCATTTATGCAAGTGGGATGACAGAGGAAAAGAAGGTTCATAAGCGGAAGGTCCTTGCCAAGCGGAATAGGTGTCTGTTTTTTTCTGGTTCTGGGTTTCCTTTTGTTTAAAAAATAGGATGTATGTGCATAGAATCCATGCCCTTATGGCTAATTATGAAGGCATTGAATTTGCTATGTGCTGCTGAGGATAAGCATTATGTGAAGGTTACAGGCATGGATGGGATGTGTTGTTTTAGATTTTTCAGTTTATTAGGGTGATACTGTTGTTTACGGTGATCATTTTGATCAGTACTGGGTGGTCGTTCTTGAAGCCCTTCTTGCAGCAGAGGGAGAAGAAAGTGTTGATAATCGTGATCCCGCTGCAGGTGTTGGCAAATGTGGCTTCCATTGTGATTGGGGAAACTAGGCCGTTTATTAAGGATTTGGTGACATGGAATCAGCTTTTCCTGTTGGTGGATATTATTTGTTGTGTGCAATTCTTTTCCCGACTGTGTGGTTATTGGGTACTTGTACTTCACGAGAATTGTAGTGTTTGCGCTCAGGACCATCGCCGCTTACAAGTACCAATGGGTGTCAAATGCAGCTGAGGAGATTGCAAGTCTTGCATTTTATGCTGTAATATTCTACATGTTTAGGCCAATGGAGAAGACCGAGTATTTTGCGATTGATGAGGAGGAACAGGCAGCAGAGATGGCTCTTCGATAGGACGAATTTGAGCTCTGATTGGGATCTAAATGCTGTTAGTTTATTCAAAAAAAAATTGTCTCTACTTCTTCAAGCAATCTAGTTAGTGATGGATGAAACAATTATATTGTTTATCTTACTCGTTTTTAGATAGGTTGTGTTGTATAACCTTTGAATTTTGCATTGATTCAAAAATGTATAATGAAATAAGAAATTATTAATTTTTATGAAATTCCAAAATGTGTTCGCAAAGTGTTATTTTTAATTTTGTGGGTCAATTATTCAATTGCCATTAAAAAAAAGGTTTATCGCAACGTTTAAAAAACGCTGCAAAAAGGGTCTACCTTCACGTTTAAAAACGCTGCAAAAGAGGTCTACCTCAACGTTGAAAAAACGCTGCAAAAGGGGTCTACCTCAACGTTTAAAAAACGTTGCAAAAGAGTTTTTTCGCAACGTTTAAAAAACGTTGCAAAAAGTCTTCCCTCTACGGCAACACCGACCTTCGCAATACTTAGAAAAACGCTGCAAAAGGTCTTTTACATCGTTTTTTTGCCGCTGCAAAAGCTCATTTTTGGCGTAGTGCGTTTTAAAAAAAAAATTGAAAACGGCAACTGTAGCCTGTGGGAAGAAAAAAAAAGTTCAAACAAGTCTGCACGTTGTAGGCAATTAGCGGGAAAAAAAATCGAGCCGACTCTGTCCGCTAAGACTCAAGCCTTAATTTTTTTTTGGCCGAGCTTTTGCTCGTTGAGCCAAAAAAAGTTCAAAACCTTTTTTGCTCAAGCCAAGTTCTAGTTTCGAGTTTCAACTCGACTTGAGGATCTAATGAGTCTAAAATTCCTCTTTTACTTAATTTTATATTTTGGACTTTAAAATGCTACATTGAGAACATGTAGGAATATAGTTTGAGGATGAAAAATTAGGCATTCTAGTAATTTAATTTGAATGAATAATTTGTGTGATTAATATATGTTTAATTTTGAGTTTTAAAAAAAAGTATTTTTAAAAAATGAAAATTAGAAGAAAAAAAAAATAGATATTTATATCTTTTTTTTGCATGATTGGGTACGAATTTGATTTGAATAATGTGATTCATATTCAACGATAATATTCTAATGTCTATTTGAGAAATTTGAAGGTCGAATTTTCAATTATTACATAAATTATATTACATTTGACTTTTGAACAAATTGAGAACAATTCATTCTTGATTGTACTTATGGATAATTTTCTACCTTTGAATCTTTTAAAAAGGTAGTATGTAATTATTACACCAATCACCAAGATTAGAACCACATTAAAAACTCATTTGGACATAGATTAAAGGTTATTTGGTCCATCCAAAAACAATGCTACCATTACTTGTTATACCGATGCACAAAGAAAATATTTTGTTGCGAATAAACAAGATATTGAGGAATTGTCCATCTTGACGTAGGTTTGCCTCTATCTTAGATCAACGACTACTGATTCATCCCCTAAGATATGGGCTTTGTGAAATCTTCTAATATGTTAATGGAGGAATGTTTTATGCGGTGCTAACGATTTAATAACTATCTTTGTAGCTCTAGAATGTTTCAGTTTTCACTTTTTCTCTCCGGCCTTATGAAATACATTGCACTAGCTCAAGAAGAATGAGGTAAAAGTGTAGGAAGAAACACCCTATATTGGTAACTATACAAATTAAACATTGATGTATAGCGGTGCTACCTATTCTAGAATTGAGAGAAGAAACAATAGGAAGAAGCAGTTTGACATTGATATCATCAGATTGAAATAACTACCTATGTTTGAAAAGGAAAAAAAGAAAATTGAAAGAAAAGAAAAAAATAGAAAAATATATAAAAGGAAAATATATATGTGTTTGTTAGTTTTAGTGAGCAAATATGATAAACGCAGGTGATAAAGTAGAAGCCGCACTACTTACTAGCTAAGTCTTGGTCATAGATTAATAGTTGATGATAGTCAATGATGAAAATAAACACAATATCACTTGCTTAGTTCACCTTCACGGAAAAGAAGTTGAAAAACTAAGAGAGCAATACGGGTGATGAAAGACAGTATTAACATACATGGAATTTGGTATTTTTTGGAAAAAAAAATGTACTTTGGAAATTGAAATTCACGACTTGATATAGTACCGATAGTGAGAATGTTTAACAAGCACACACTCAAAATATAAATATACAATATGTGGATTTTATGAAATAATTTTTAATTCTTGTGTTTCATTAATATGTTTAAATTTTGTGTTTTAGATATTCACATAGAGGAAATATTGAATTACATGTATCGAGTTGAGAATATTTTATTTGAGTCTAGTTAAGTTTCAATTTTGCTTTGTTCCAAGACAAACAAATATTTAAGTTTAGAAGTTTTTGATAAGTGTAAATATTACATTAATATCGTTCATTAAAAAAAAAAAAGACATGGGAGTAAATTTACGAAAGAGATGCTTAACTTTATAAATTTATTTATTATTTTAGCATAAAACTCAATAGTGGACGAGAGCGGATTTCATCAATTGGTCGGGAGATCTATAACTCCAAGAAGAGTTTGAAGATCCATTGTTAGATATGAGTGTCAATGTGAAAGTTTTAAATTATTTAGACCCACGTACGGAATTATACAATTAACAAGCAACAAGTCACTTTTAATTGTTTCTAAATGACTAAACAAACAATCCAATTATCATAAGTTGAATTACTGCAGTTTGTAATAAGAAATCAATAAATAACACCAATATTGATGACGGAGAAACCTAACTTGGTAAAAACTCTGGGATCAAGTCAGTTACTTCCACTATAAACAATACGGAGTGAGTTACAGTCAGATATTATCTAGCCAACTCCACTAGACTTTTCGATCTATTTTTTGCTAACTCCAAGGTTTACTTCAAGACCTGTTCTACGATCGGCTCCAAGATATTTTGCAATTGTCTCTTTTCAGTGGAATTCCAAGAACCTGTTCCAAGGCATTGTGCTCTTCCTGCACTTGTAGTCTAACCTCTTTCAACCTCCAGAAACTTTTGAAGTCCAACTAAGAAAGTACTTTCCTAAGGATGTTTAGGAAGTAGATGTTTTGAATTTTTCAATATGATGTTTTTTCAAAGTGTGGTTGAGTGATCTCAAGAATAAAAAGAATAAATCACAAAGGAGGAATTCTTTCTTAGATCTCTAAGAATGATATGAGACAAAAGAATAATAATCAACCACACACAATTCGTGCATAGGTTTGGGAATTTATAGGTAAAGGTAATTAGGTTGAATAAGCCGGAAAAAATACTTCAAAACAACAACTTAAGGTTTTTCGGATCGACCTGTCGCTCGAGTGAGAAGCGACAACAAGCGAACGACGCACTATCACTCGAGCGAGAGCTCGGCTACGACGGGCGACAGACATTCTGTTTTTGTTGCTTGAGCAATGTCCAAACGATAGGCTAGCGAAAATACGTCGCTGTGTTTCTCCTCTTTTTATGCTCGAACCCTAGACCTCATAACCCAACTTATACAAATTGCACCCTAGGTCCTTGACTTTTACAATACATTACAAATTAGTCATTTTGTCCACAGAATCGTCAACACTAAAAATCTAACAAACTCTCCATTTGGCATTCTGTGACAAAAATATACAATAATTCAAGGAAAACTAAAAACAAAATCTAAAATGTCCAAACTTCATCAAACTGATGTCTCTTGCATTCTTTGTTAAATTTGTTTCTTGAAATCTGTAACTCAGATACCCAGTATAAAAGCACGTGATACAGAAAATAATAAAATCATTAAACACATGATACCACACTAACTAGATTGAGATGTAATACTAATGTTATCTAAACACCAACAAAACATCAGCATCATAAAAAGTCAAAAACTCAACCAGCCAAGCATTATGCAATGAAATCAAACACTAAACCAGCCAAGCATTATGCCATGAAATCAATTAATCTCCCTTACTGCAAACTCTCTACACGTTTATCCAGTATGCAAAATGTACATGTCTCTCTCTAATGACCCCTAGACATAAAATGCAAATGTCAATGCATTTAGATATTCTATCCCTCCTTTTTTCTCACAAATGACAAAGGGAAAAACAAAATTTTAATATGAACATAAAAAACGCAGTCGTTAGCATGCATAAGTATAATCAATGTTCAATAACCCTTCCCATATATTCAGTTCAAGTTATCATTGAGTAAATTGTATAAGTGATCCATGTGTGTAAAGTGTCGCTAATCCTTTGTAAGCAGGACTCCAAACATTAATCTTGTGAGAAAAGACATGCTAAATATCATTGCCAATAAATGTATTCATCTACTTATGAAAGTCAAACCATTTAAAACACATTAGGACCTTTAAATAAAAGCTTATTTTGTATTGATATTTTCTTTTCTCTCCCAGACTTTTTGCATATATATTTTTCCTATTTTTCAATATATTAAGCTCATAATTATTTTGCACATCTTAAGTGCAGGCTCATCTCCATTAAGCGACTAAAATGACTCATGTAACGAGCTTTAAACCGATTAACCCAAGTTAGTTAACCATAGGCACTAGGCTATGAGAAACCCTGCAAGTTTAATTGCTCAAATCAAATAGGTTTCGAAGAAGAACATAAAATATTTAGTTTTTTATTACTCGGGATAAATTTGAGTTTATATTTAATAAATAAGGTTGATTCATGTTCAAAGTTACCTTACTAACATGTGACTGTCATCCCAAATCTCACACATGCGATAAAGTCCCACTAACAATATCATAGTGTGTGCAATGCAGATGGTACATGAATACACATATACTAAGTACTCCATAAATAACCCAAGTCAGTAATGGAAACTACTCATCGATTAAACCCATGCATGATCACAACTCATAAGTTCAAGAATGTAATATATCATGATGTAGTAAAAATGTCCGTCATTTTTTATTTTTCAATTTTTCAATTTTTTGTTTTTATTTTAAAGCATCAAAGCACCAAAGCACACACAAAAAATAAATGACAAACACAAAAAAATAAAAATAAAAAATATGCATGAATCTTCTACCTAGAAAACAAATAAACAAATATGATGCATGCATAAATCAATGTCACACAATGATAAAACACCATCATGCATCAAAAATACATAATTAGTTAGGTATACAAATGCTCTTACCTTTAAAAGCACCGTGATCTATTTCACAATTTTTGAGATCACTTTTTTTCACTCAAACTTGCCTAGTGACAAGAATATACCTATTCATCTGTGTCATTAACTTCATCAATTGACTCACTTGATTAGAAAGAAAGTCAATCTGACCAACAAACTCCTGATATTTATTTGTATTAAGTTTCGATTTCACTTTCTGTTTAGAAAATGACGACACATAGGCCTTATGTGTCTTAACTCGTCGCAGTGAAAACAAGTAGGGACAAACCTAGGACTAAAGGTATGTGGTTGCTGATATCTATCCCTAGGTTGGCGAGTCATATGCTGTCTAGTAGGCCTCTGTCTAACAAATACATTATCCTTAAGATCGGGGTTAGGCACATGTTTGGGCTGTTCAGTGGCAGGGACAAACGTGGTCTTAGAAGTACTAGCACTATTTTCCTTAAAACCTAGACCTCCCTTATTTCCAGCCGACTTGCCCATTCCTAAAGTATTATCTATCTTTTCAAAACCACTAGAGATGGCAAGTAGTTGAGACTTAGAAAATTCTAGATCTCTCAGAAGGTTTTTAACGTGGATTTTTAAGGTCTCTTTCTCAGTGGTCAACTCGCTGACTCCTAGAGGACTTCTCAAGGTGACTGGTGAGGTTCTTAACCTGAGTCTCTAAAGTTTCATTTATGGATTTTCACTTCACCCAGGATCAACGTAAATTCCTTATTGTGCGCTACTAATTATCCTTCTCCAAATTAAGTTCCTTATTCTTCGCATTCAAGGCTTTGTTTTTAGTTAAAATCTTAAGATTCTCCTCATACATCTTATCATAAGCCTCTTGGATATCTTCCTCACTCATAGACTCTTTATCAGAACTATTATCACTATCAGAATCTTCTTTTAAATACTCACTACTACTTACGTTCTCAGCTTTCTCACTTCCCTTTTCAGATCCATTCATGAGTCTAGCAGTAAAGGCAATACATTTTCCACATTCCTCACGAGTGGATTTCTCACTCTAATTGTCTGAGTTAGACTTGTCATCAGTGAGAGTAGCATTCATAGCCTTATCCGAATTTATCCTACTGCTAGGAAACTTACTCCTAATATGAGCATAACCTCGACAGTTATGACATCTCACTGATTGAGATCGCCTTCTAGACTCATTGGAATTACCTCGTTGTCTTTCTTTAGGTTTCTGCTTATTCCTAAACAGTTTTCGAAGTTTTTTAGCTAGGTAAGCGAACTCCTCATCATTAGGAGAATTTGAATCTGATGACTCTTTATGACTACTCCTCACAGTTTTTAAGGCCAATGACTTATTGTTTGTGGGTTTAACTAATGTTAGCTCATAAGTTTGGAGAGATCCAACCAGCTCTTTTACCTTAATAGAGTCTATATCCTTACTCTCTTCAGTAGCAGTGATTTTAGGTCTAAATCGCTCAGATAAAGATCTAACGATTTTTCTAACAACTTTTGACTCAGGTATTTTCTCACCTAGGTTGAAACCACTATTAACTATGTCATTTAAACTCGTATAGAATACATCAAATGTCTCATCCTCTTTCATCATAATATCTTCAAACCTAGTGGTCAACATCTACAATTTACGGTTTTTAACAGCCTAAGTTCCCTCTTGTGTGGTCTGTAGAATTTCCCAAACTTCTTTAACAACCTCACATATAAATACTCTCCTAAATTTTTCAGAGGACACTGTCATAAATAGGGCACGTAAGGCTTTGCTATTCTAGTTACACTCATCTAAGTTTGCTTTAGTCCAATTAGCAATGAGAGTGAGGATAACTTCATTATTAACCATAGAACTAGGTACAGTCCAACCATTCACAACACTAAGCCAGATACACTCATCCATAGATTTTTAAACAGCTCTAATCCTAACCTTCCAGTAGGCATAATTACTGCTATCAAAATATGAAGGGACGAATAATAAATTATTCATCTAGATAATGTGGGTCAAGGAACGAATTTGAGCTCTGATACCACTTGAAAGTTTTAAATTATTTAGACCCATGTGTGGGATTATACAATTAACAAGTCACTTTTAATTATTTCTACATGGTTAAACAAACAATCAAATTATCCTAAATTGAATTGCCGCAGTTTGTAATAAGAAGGCAATAAATAATATCATTATTGATGATGGAGAAACCCAAACTTGGTAAAAACTCCGGGACCAAGCCGTTACCTCCACTATAGACAATAAGGAGTGAGTTACAGTCAAATACTATCTAGCCAACTCTAGACTTCCCTATCTATTTCTTGCTAACTCCAAGGTCTGCTCCAAGACTTGTTTCACAATTTGCTCCAAGATCTTTTGCAATTGTCTATTCCTATTGGAATTCTAAGAACCTGCTCCAAGGTCTTGTGCTCTTCCTGCGTTTGTAATCCAACATCTCTCAACCTCCAAAAATCTCTAAAGTCCAACTGAGAAAGTACCTTTCTAAGAATATTTAGAAAGTAAGTATTTTGAATTTTTCAATATGATATTTTCCCAAAGTGTGGTTGAATGATCTCAAAAATAAAAAGGATTAATCAGAAAGGAGGAATGTGTTCTTGGATCTCTAAAGAATGATATGAGGTAAAAGAATAATAATCAACCACACACAATTGTGCATAGGTTTGGGCATTTATAGGTGAGGGTAATTAGGCTGCATGGGCCGAAAAAATACTTCAAAATAGTAACTTAAGGTTTTTCGGATCGATCTATCGTTCGAACGAGAAGCTGGCGACGAGCGAACGACATACATCCTATTTTTGTCACTCGAGCAGTATCCGGCGATAGGCTAGAGAAAATGTGACGCCATGTTTCTCCTCTTCTTATGCTCGAACCCTAGACCTCATAACCCAACTTTTATAAATTGCACCCTACGTCTTGACTTTTACAACACGTTACAAATTAGACATTTTGTCCAAAGAATCGCCAACACTAAAATTTTAACACAATGAACAAAAATTGTTTGGATTATTTTTTTCATTTATTATATTGAACTCAGTGATACTATCCATCTTTTACTGTTTAGTTCGATAATTATGAATGACTAAATAATTGATTGTTAGGATGAAAAATATACCTTAAATTTAATATTTATTTAATTTAAAAGATATCATGCAACTTTGATTATGTGTTAATTGCTTATTTTGTGTTGAATTGATATTCAATTCCTTGTACACTAATTGTTTGATTTATGAACAATATTAAGTTCAAGAGAAGATATATTTGACTAGCTCGTGCAATAAGTGATATGCTTTGGAAAAGGATTGAAAGATATCCTTATAATATATGCAAACTTGATTGAATTAACGAGGATTAATGCGTTTATATGTGTATGAATTTACACACACGTACAATAAATTTGGACATGTGAATAATGCTAGTTTTACTTGGGAGAATCTATTCGCTGTAATTTGTTATTTTGATTGTCAATACATATGAAAGATGGGTTGAATAATGTTGGATTGATTAAATGTTAATTGACCTAGGTAAATTCAGAGTTCGTAACCACTTAATCCCACAAAACTTCACAATGGTTAAGCGTCTATAGATTTAGATTAACTTAGTATAATTAACTTAGCCTATGTTCCAAAAACATTAAAAAGAAGTTTTTTTTTTTTTTTT
>CAIGRR010448009.1:0-10296 GCA_903798365.1 Fraxinus sp. 1973-6204 | reverse complement strand
TTATAGAAAATGCTATTTGACCCAATTACCACTTTCCCAATTATATATTCCATATTATTTGCAAATCAAAATTCAAATGCCCACTGTTTAAATAGTGAATAGTAGTGCATTGCGTTTATTCTGAGCTGAAGACCAATCCCGCGCATAAGAAAAATACAGAGACGCTGATTTGTAGAAGTGCGTGACTCCAACTCAAAGGTAAGTCTGTAATATTTTCTCTCACAGTGTATTGTTTGAGATGAGGTTGTTTGATGAAGATCAAAATCAAGATGGGCGCTTAATTTATCTGATCATTTTTGGGATTTTTTTTATGGATTGGTGTAGAGCTAGGAAGAAAACTTGTATTTTTTTTTTCTTCGATGTATTTCAAGTTTAAGTAAAGTTTTCCAGCTTTCTTACCACTTTAATGAAAAACTAAGAGTCTTTTTGGATTGCTAACAGTTTATTTTTCAAATTTTTGTTCGAATAATTCGATGTAGAACTGGAGGGCATCCCTAATTTTTCTCTCTTTCTGACAAAAAATGATCTAAGAGCTCCCTACTTGCTGAGTTTTTGGAATAAACTTTACTGGAGTATGTTGTTTACTGATTAATTTAGGTCACAAGAAAATAGGTTTTGCGGATTGTGATGACTTTTGGATTCCATTTTTATTAGTAAAAATGACTACAGTTCGATTCTGACAGTGACTCAAGGAGTTGTTCTAGGTATTTGTGTATAGTAGTGGTAACACAGGAACCATAGATTGACATCCAGAATATCTGAAACTCGTCAATTGGTGTGAAATATTTTCTGTTAAAAGGTTTTTTATTTGAAAATCATCCTGTAAAGGAATTTTTAGAGGAGCGATTAGAAATGATAACTGAATATGGAAGTTTCTCTCTCCGATTTGATGTTGTTGGTCACAGGTTATACGAAGGAGTTCCATTCCCTATGCGGTTTATTTATCTTATTCTCGCTGTCATGTTTCTAATGAATTATTGTACTTAAATTTCTTTGTTTCTTGACATGGTTTCACGAATAAAACTAAATATAATATTCTGGCATACTTGGTCCAACTGTAAGACTACCAATTTTTAGTCTTCTACCCATATCCGAAAATGACACGATTAAAGATTTTCCTTATTGTAGAGCATTATCTACCCGATCCTGGTTTAGCGATAAATATGACAGAGGACATAAGTAAGGGTTCCCAAAGTGTCGAAAGAAGCTTCAAAAGTCATCAGCTAAATGGCTTGCCAGATCAGGTCTCTAGTCCAGTCAGAAAAGAAGTAGTCAGCAGGTACACTTCTTTTGGTGTCTTCATCATGATGGGATTTTTCAATTTTGTGGCGTTTCATGGATTCCATTTTATGTTGATAGATTTAATTGAGGTTGCTATGGCAGTGGTCAGATGTTTGAGTATATCTAGGGTGTAATCTTGCTGTTTTAAATTTCCCTTTCTGGCGGTTGACATTAGATTCAATTTTAATGTTTCATAATGTGATGTTTTCATGCTTTCAATTTTAAATCCTGTTGATCACTTCCGAACGCCTTCAGAGTATGCCCTAATGCTTGATCAAATTAAACTTCAATGATTTACTCCAAATACCAACCTCTTTCAAACTGATATCCAAATCAGAACCTGAAGACTCTTAACCATTTGCAACTTGGCATTACAAAAACCCAGCGCAGCTCACTGTCATTTTCTTCGATTCAAGTAAAAATCGGTAAGAAGATGTTATGACTTGTAATTGAAGATGTCATTTGAGTGATGAGATTCATCTATAAGTCGAGTATCTTGGCTGTCTGATCAAGTATGTGCATGGTGGGGCTTAACACATAGTAAGATTTTATCTGAGGGTCCATGGTCGATATGAGTGCGTTGAAAATTTTATCCCCAATGAAAGGTGTTTTCAAAAAAAAAAAATCTCCAAGTGCCTTCCTTGTTTGCTAACACATTTTTTCTCATACAGACCCACCATTTAAGAAGCAAATCATGTTCTCAAAAATATCAAAAAGCGTAAAAGGAAGAAGAGGAATTGGAACTGCCCTAAAATGTACCCTAAAAGCGCTCTTCCCTATGTTGATAAGATATTTCTGAAGAAATGCAAATAGCAGAGACTACTATGTTAAGGAAATGATTTGGAGCCCTTAATTACTCCTCTTTGTTAATAAGATGCTTTTAACCAAAGGCAAACAATGGCTATCTCTTTGATGACACCTAACAAAATAATTTCAGAGATTGAATATGTAAGAAAAAGTATTCAGAAAGTGAACAGATCTTACTTTTTGGCTCCAGAGCTTTTCAGGGTAAGTATTAAAACATCAAGGTTTTAATTCTTGCGCGATGACTGAATTGCTGGAAATTAAGCCCCTGTTTGAGCCAAATTGTTGTAGAATGAGAATAAAAAATATAGTCGTTATTGGGGTCACACAAGAGATAAAAAATTTGAATTTAGATTTGATGTGATGGATAAAGGTCATATTTTTCATTTTAATGAGATAATAATGTAGATCAAATGGGGCCTAGGTGATTTATATAAGCCTTCTGACTGTCCTTTTTCTTCCAATTGTTTCAAGAAAGATAATTAAGTTTGGAATTCTTCCCTTTTTGAAGTGAATGATTGGGATATGTAACCTGCATACACTGCATTGATGTCATATCTGACTTCGAGATTTTTCCTTTTAAATCAGTTGATATTCAAATGTGGCGTTGATGACTTGATATCATTTCTCATGATGATAATAGTTTCAAATTCTTACAATTCTACTTGCTTGCAGATCAGCTCTTGGAATGAACACTCCAAACAATTATGATGAGATAGATGTGGAGAGTGGAAAATTGGATGAGGGTAGAGAAAAAACAGTGCGTAGTAGTAAAAGAGTACTTAGAATACACAACCAGGCCTTGTTGGCTGGTCTTGCATATTGTTTTTGTTCCTGTAGCATGATATTGGTTAACAAGTACGTCCTCTCCAGTTATAACTTTAATGCTGGAATATCTTTGATGCTATACCAGGTTACCTTTCATATAAGATTCTCTGTTAATGCTACAAGACAAATAGTCTTTGTTGTCTTGTATTGCTTTTACTCATAGTCAAATTGATTCTAGTAAATTTCTATGTCGTATAGTCTAACGGTGCTTGTCGACGGGTGCAGAATTTTGTCTCAGTGATTATTGTAGTCACTTTGAGTTCCCTTGGCATAATTACCACGGAACCACTTACATGGAGATTAATTAAAGTCTGGTTGCCCGTAAATGTTATCTTTGTTGGGATGCTGATCACTAGTATGTTCAGGTACAATATGTTTATTATCTTGTTATCTCAAACACCCTAAATTTCGTCATCTTAATATGAAAAGTTGTGCTCTTATGATACTCAAGATACAGAATTATATTCTATATGCCTATGCTTGTCTCTGATGTTAATTCATCCTTATTGTTTAGTCATATTGTGTACTGCAGTTCTGAGTTCCTTTACTGTGTGAAAAGCATATTCGATACACGGTCATTATTGCACCATAATGAAATGTGATATATGCAATAGGTTAATATTTGGTTATTTTACTCGCTTAAGCTCTCTGAAGATTAGTAGCTCACCTTAATTTTCTGGTATCTTATGTAACTGCTTGGATTCTCTTCAAGCTTTATATTATTATTTTTTAATTGCTCGTTTTTATTGATAATAGATGAGAATTTTATACTAGACAACATAAAGTTCATTTCCCTTGGTTGAAATTGATATTTGACTAATTTATTTTGGGTTTCCCTTTTATCTGCAGGATATTTCTATTACTCTTCTCTTTCTTTTTTTGCACAATAATTATGTTGTACATATTATATGGAAGAGTTTGTTTCTTATCTGTTTCAGAAGAAAATTGTTTAGCTTGACTACCATATTATTTGTTATTAATTTGTATATTCACTCCTCTTGGCAACTGTTCTTCCAATTTGCTGTAAATATCAGAAATCTCGCTGAAGGTGTCCTAGTCTTACTATGTCGTTAATGCTGTGACTTAGAACTTGATCTGTCCAACCTTATATGCATCTCAGATTCAGTGAAACAGGTGTACTAAACAAGCAGCTATGTAATGTTTTTAGATTTCTTAAATTTCAATTCATACTTTTTGTCACTTTGTACTGTGTTGATTGATTGTTTTGCTAGCTGTTTCTTAATTTTGGGGAAAATTTGTAATTATCTCTAGTTGCATGTCTAAACTGCAGTGTGCATTTAACACTTCATTTTTTAATTTGTCTTTCGACTGAATGCTTCCATATTCATGTTCTCATATTGTGGATTGAAATTCCGGTAGAGTGTGGATGTAATTGGAGGTTAAATGGAAATAGTTGAGTAGATGAATAAATAATAGAAACATCCGAAGATATGAATATGCTGCGTCAGATTCTTCTGTCAATAGGTTCTTGTGCATCTCCATTAGAAAAGGCTGTATTTAATTAATTCTATTGTATCGATGATGATTATGAATTCATTTTGTTTTATTCAATTGTTTGCCTTGTTCCATAAAAGAATAGATATACTACAATAATGTTGAGACTTCGAAAATGTTTTCCTAACTAACATCTGTTTTCTTTGCTTGTAGTCTAAAGTACATTAATGTTGCCATGGTCACTGTTCTGAAGAATGTAACCAATGTGATGACTGCTGTTGGTGAAATGTATTTATTCAACAAGCATCATGACAACAGAGTTTGGGCAGCTCTTTTCTTAATGGTATGTCAAGTGGTGGCTCTTCTCTTAATTACACTGCAGTTAATCACACTTCGACTGATTAAGAAGTTACATATAAATGTTGGCAAACTATTGACCTGTATGTGGACAAAACTTTTGCGTAACTGCTAATACATCTTGACTAGTTAACTCTAATTAGTCATGCTTTCAGTTAATAAAAGCTAAATTTAAAAAAGTCTAGTGCTATTTGATCATCATTTATCCCTAGTTAATCATGCTGAATTATCTAATTGAATTAGGATCAATACCTAATCAATCAGTGCTTGAGCACCAATTGTTCAGAATGTTAGTTTCAACCATATCGAATAAGCTGTTTCATCAAGAAGTCAAAAGTATGGTTCTGGCTAGCATATCTTTTTTATCTGTGCAGAAATGTAATGATTGTTCTTAATTACATTAGGTTATAAGTTTCAGTAGGTTGATGCATATTTGAAGTCTTGCATTTACATTTGTAGATCATTTCAGCAATATCTGGAGGAATTACAGATCTCTCTTTTCATGCCATTGGATACACGTGGCAATTCATCAATTGTTTTTTGACAGCATCCTATTCTGTGAGTAATACTCATTTGTACGTCAACTCTGATTATATACTGAGCTGTATTATCTTTTACTCCTTCCGAAGCCATCAACTCTTGTATTTCCATTTTTTTAGTATTTCTTGTTGTGGCTGGAGATTTTTGTGGTGACTTAATCTGTTATTTGATGCTACAATATAATATTGCTCCAATCTTGCTTGCATGCAAGTCAAGCCAACTCATGCCAGATTTGATGCAAGGAAGGGTTTAAAAACTCGTAAAAGTTGGAATTAAATTAAAGGAGAAGGGGCGCACTTGAAATAGAGAAAGCAGAAAGAAAAGAGAAATATTGGAATCATTCTATGCAGTCTTTGGAATTCTGGATTAATTGGCTATTTTAGGTAAATTGAGTACAAACTAGAAAAGAATGCTCTTTTGAGTCCATACTAGCCCTTTACCTTTACCGAGGCATAGTACCATCATGGTTTGTTTTATGCATTCGAGACTGATGGTATTAACTTCAGTTAGGTAGAAGATTTACACTGTTTCATATATGGAGTGAAGAGTTAGCTGCTGGTTCAGTTCTTACTACGTGCAAATGCATTTCTTACATTTGTAGATACATTTATTCCAATTCTTTTTAAAATTTCAAATTTTCCATGAAGCACCACAAGGATACTGACTATAGTTTCTTGAAATATTATAGTTATTGGATATTCTATAAATTATCAACTATTTTCTTTAATTTATAGGCTATATTGTTGATATATATTTGTCTTCTTGTGGTGCAGCTGACTTTGCGTAGAGTCATGGATACTGCAAAGCAAGTCACCAAATCTGGTGACTTGAATGAATTCTCAATGGTCCTGCTAAATAATACCCTTTCACTGCCCCTAGGAGCATTACTCATTTTTGTATTCAACGAGGTTGATTATCTTTCAAGAACGTGAGTTTTGGTTTCCTTATAATTACAGTCAGTATGCTGATGCTTTCTGTCGGTACTAGATAATTTAGTTTTATTTGATGAGCATGAGCATATCTATCCAATATTTAATTAGTTTACAGATACAAATGGGGAAATAGCAAGTTTTGAAGGTGAGCATGTTAAAAGTAAAAATTTTTGGTACTTGTCATATGCTCAATCAGTTATGGAATGAACTTGCTCTTTTCTTATTTCAAGTGACTTATTTTCAACATTGAGCATTAAAAAAATTATTTGTTGGATGGGAATGAATGAGAAAGTACTAAAAAGTCACATTTTGAATCTGGAACTTTTAAACTTGCGTACTCATAGTAAAGTTTTTAGCCAGCCATGCTCCAAATCTTGTGTTTCTTTGTTTCCAATGGCAGACCACTTTTGAGGCTGCCCACCTTCTGGCTGGTCATCACACTTAGTGGATTCTTGGGTTTGGCAATAAGCTTCACTTCCATGTGGTTTCTTCGTCAAACCGGGGCTACTACATACAGGTAAGATTTCCTTATTTCCTGTTTCACTGCCTCCTAGATTTTTAAATAACTGAAGAAGATAGTGAATTTTCCCCTAGTTGAAGTCCCCCTTGAACTGATTGTAAGATTATGCATATCTTCTCTTTGTTTTCTTGTTAATCCATTTCATATGCTGCAGCCTTGTTGGTTCGCTAAATAAGATACCTCTTTCTGTTGCTGGTATCCTTCTTTTTCACGTCCCAACAAGTTTGGAAAATTCTGCAAGCATATTCTTCGGTAAATTTCCTATGGCTTTGCAAGTTTTTTAGTTTTAGAGTAAGACTCACAATCACTTGTTAACTTATTTCTTGGGTTCCACAGGCTTACTGGCTGGAGTGTTTTTTGCAAGAGCAAAAATGCGTGACAGAACTCGATCTTGAAGAGCTTAGAATTACACCTTCTGGAGACCAACTTTCTGATTTATACCCTGAACATTCCTCTTTTGACAAAAAAGAGTTGGATAATCGTATTTGCAAAGTATGAGATCGTGGACCTTCCATTGCATACTGTTGGGAAATGGTAATTGTTTTCCCCTTAGCTGTTGCAGAAACTATTAAGAGACCGAATTACGAAATGATTGAAAATCATAACCACGAATAAGTGTTGGTTAGTTTTGTTTTCCCTTGCGAACTTTTGTTAGCTAAGTTTTGCTGGTTATTTCATTTAAGCCACCTTTAGTCTATTTTACAGATTGTGAATGAAAAGCTGTGACCTGCATACCACTGGACAGTAAAAAATAAGTGATAATCTTTTATAATTCATTTATGTTCAATATTGCATGCCAAACACACCCTTCGTATATCGATGTATTAGCTCTTACCTGATGTCAACACCCAGTTAACTGTAAAGCTTGAGAGGGAAGATTAAAGACACGGGAGACTACTAGCAAATGCCTATACTTTGTGATGCAATTACATTCACTTCTCTCCAACCAAACTTTGGCAACAAATTTTCCAAACTCACGATGACAAGAAGAAAAAACAAACATAAAGTTGAGCTTAAACTCGTGCTTAAACAATCTCAATTACACGATTTAGTGAAAATAATGGTGATTTGCCTAACTTCTAAGGTCTCTTTAACACATTTCAGTATATCATAAACTTGATAGTAGCTCTTCATCCTCTGCCTTGGGTAACTTGCCATTTGCTTTGTGCTCCTGACTTGCAGTTTAGTTCCGGCCACAAGTTTCATCCCAAGGTGATCTCAAATACAACTCCTTCCAGATTTTGAACAACTGCCCGAGTTCCAGTAACTTCATTTATCTGCAATCCATGTCGAATAGCTTCACTGATAACGAACGTGTCCATGCTGCACAGAGAAAAGCAATATAAAAGCCAAATTGTAGTTAAACCTAGATCTTGTCATCATCCCACCACTGAAATCTTGAGTTTCTTTGCAATAAAAGAAATTTAGGAATTTTTTATACTGGTTGAGAATAATCAGTCCAATATCTTTTTTAAGAACCAACTAATATGGTGTAATATATTAATTCTCGTAACTAAATACATTATCTGTTCTAGATGACCATCCACATGGTTAATATTAGGACTGATCTTTTGCAAATTGTAATATTCATAACCTTTTCATTGTTATCAAAGCCAATAAATCCTAAAATTAGTACATGAAATTATTACAATGATATTCATCTATACAACATACAAGTCACTTACACTTTTGCTCTGGATACATAGGCCAATATAAATTTGCATTTGTTCTCACTGCCAACACTGAGGAGCTTTTCCACGGTATTGAAGAGCAAAGGAACACTTGACTGCTGAAAGCTTGAAAAGCATTAAGGCTTCTTGCGTTTTTCTAGGTTTCAACATGATTGACTAAAAGAAAGAGCTAGCAGATTGAAATGAAGTCCACTAAATCTCATCTTCTCGTGAAATCAAATGGCTATTACTTCAGCTTAAAACATTTTTGTGCATTAGGCAACTGCTCGTGACATGGCGAAATTTTGATTCTATGACAAAGTAAAAAAAGCATATTACCAAATGTAATCATGCATTCAAATTTTTGAATGGCTATTTGGGAAATTCTAGGTAAGAAAAGACATGGTTGTATGAGAAAAATATAAGGAAAATTCCCAGTTAGATGGTGAGTAGAAAATAATAAACATAAGAGTAATGTTATTCATCCCCACTAGGGTTACAAACACAGTTTAGGTGGCTCTAAATGATAAGTTAAATGAATTAGAACCACCTAAACTGTATTTGTAACCCCACTGGGGATGAATAACATTACTCTAAACATAATTATAGCTTCACATAGTCTTAAACACAATTGTAAAATATATCCAACACAGCCAAGCATTACATCTTCATTGTAGGGACATCTTCATGGGTGGGTGATGCGTACTATGCACGTTAACTATCAAAAACTTACCATTCATGAACATGCATATAAAACAAGTTGATGAATAGTAAAGATTTGGATATAGATATCAGCGCCAAGAACTAGATCAAATTCTTTTGGATGCCCTTGCAAGATGCTGTTGAGCTGGTCAGAATTTCCCCACTCTAGCTTCTCAACTTTTAATTCTGCAAATACAAGAGGAAACAGATGATATAACTTTCCAATTTTTTCTGATCTCTTTTTAAAATTATTTTCTACCAGCACAACAAAGAGAATTCTGAGAAGATTCCTGCAGCTCTATGTTCTTCTTCAGTATCTGAAAATGTACATAGAAGATGTCAACCTAAAGATAAGATGTCAAACTTACTGTATATCAAAAGCATTGACATTCAATTGCATAGCCTTGCCTTGAGAACCTCCTCATTATGATCTGTCAAAACCACTTCACGACAGAATCTGCTACAAAGCATCCCAGTAATGCCTGCATATGTAAGTCTGCAATCATTATATAGGAAATCAGTGATCAATTTTCCCTATAAAAACCTAAAGTGGGATTGACAAATAATTTCATGATTTGAATATAACTGCTGACTTTTATGTGCCCCTTTACTGTTCTAGAAAACTTATTTTACTAAAATAGAGGGTAACTAGGCCTTGTGATTTACAGTCTTCAGTTGTATGACATACCTAAATCTAGGGACAAAAGTATTTTATCATGACTCCCACTTAGAAACATAGAATTGATGGGCCATCTAAGATTGACTCTCACAACTGAGCTCTTACAACCTATAGGATCTGCACTGTTAATGGGCTATCTAATAGCAACTTAAAATAATGTGCTTGTGAAGATGAGATAACAATACTATCTTTGATGCAGGAAAAAAGAACAGATGAAAAAGGATACCATAATATAACCTTTTAAGGTTAAAATTTATCCTTATTCTGGGATAGGGTTGGGTATGGTCTGATTCGGTTCGGTTCTAATCCTTATTCGAGGATAGGGTTGGGCATTGTCCAATTCAATTCGATTCGATTCTCTTTAGAACCGCACCGAACCCAATCCGAATTTTCGGGTATTTAGTAAATAGAACCGTCGGGTCCAAATTTAATTATGGAACCGTTCGAGTTCTATTCGGTTCCCGAGTTTCATACAATAACGCTACATTAATTCGACTATGACATGTTCAATCTCAACTCTTACAAAAT
>CAIGRR010447993.1:0-10251 GCA_903798365.1 Fraxinus sp. 1973-6204 | reverse complement strand
AGCCCTTATTTTTGGGGGGAAACAAAAAGCATTAAGTTAACAATTATATACAACGAAATTTCAAAATCTGAAATTTAATTTCAAAACTTCTAGCACCTACACAGTTAGTCAATCATCAAAGTAATTACAAGAACATTAAATAGTTGATTCAACATCACACTGTATGAAAAATCGGAAAGAAGATGGAAAGAAATCTTAAAAGTTTTGAATCTCTTCAATGGCTCCTTGATCAACCTCCTTCTATTCTTCTTGTTGTTGTTCAACCCAAGAAATTATTGTATGAAAGTCTATATGAATGCATTTTCTAACAAGCTTCCTCAAAGTTTCAAAAGAATATGTGAATTGTGGATCAAACCTTTCTTGGCTCTCTACCTTGAAAGATCTATGAATTTCTAACCCTTAGAGCCTCATCTGGCTTGAATTATTTGTGTATGATGAATCCCCACAAGCCTCCTTTAATTGTTGGATGAATATATTTATTTACATGCCCCAAGATTAGCTTAAAATCTTTGTCCAAATTCGTTTCCAAAAAGAGGTTGATTCAAAATAAGAAACAAGATAATTTGTGTTTTGTATAACCATGTTATCGCGTGGTACAAACATTTTCGATTGTATAGGTATAAACCAAAATGTTAAGTCATGGAGATTAACTCATTTTTATTGCATGTTTATAAGCCATGCGATCTCAAGACTTCATTTTTTTCTATTCTAGATTCATTCAAGTTGGTCCCCCATTCAACATATTTCATGCAGCCTTGGTCCCTTTTCAAGTTTCATCCAACTTTGGTCGTTTTTCATCCTAAACTTCAATTTTGATGTTGAAACTTCCAATATCTACCAGATTGGTCCTCAAAACTTCATAATCATTCAAAATTGGTTTGCCTCAAGTTATGAAAATTTGTAATTTAGTCCCTAAACTTTCCAATACTTTAATTCGACCCCGAAACTTATGAATCACCGATTGCTTCATTAATTCTTCCAATTGGTCAAATGCAATCTGTTTGATTATCAATTGATCACAATCAACTCCAATTAAGCTATGATTTAAACTTTTACACACCAATTGTATCTAAATGCATCCAAAGTGGAATTTTACCTACATTTAATCATATTTACACTAAATTAGATAGATATCTACTCAATATATCAATATATAAACAAGTATGAGAGCCCAAATAAGTGCATAACATGCACTTATCATGATGCAAAAGGATTGGAGCACGATTTTCATGAATTTTAATGTGTTTTGTACATTTTTAATTTATGTACTTAATTTAGTTAAGGTCAATTTGTGCCATTTTGCAAGAATGCCTTTAGTAGATGGTCCAACCAATGAACTGAATTCAAAATCCTGGGAACGCAACTAACTGTTTTATCTACAACCTACTGAACACTGAGCCTTGAGCCGAAAGGATATATTTTGTTGGTTGAAAGTGTATTGTCCAATGATTTGTTGATCAAAAATCAAGTCTCGGCATTATTCAGTGAATTAAGGAGTCTTGTTTGTAAAATATTTGTTATTCTCACAAAGCATTAGCGCTATTTGACTGTGTTATCTGTTCTTATAATTTCTTTCTTCTGACTACATCATTTTAATTAGCAGAACACAACGATATTCATGATTGAGACTGGTTGATAGGGATGGCAAAAAAGCTCGGGCTAGGCTCGGAAAAAGCCCGAGCCGGGCCCGGCTCCGGCTCGATTCCACCGCGCCTCATTTTGAGGAGTAGGCCCGTTTATTTAAAAAAAAAAAAAAAACTGCCCAACATTTTNTGATAGGGATGGCAAAAAAGCTCGGGCTAGGCTCGGAAAAAGCCCGAGCCGGGCCCGGCTCCGGCTCGATTCCACCGCGCCTCATTTTGAGGAGTAGGCCCGTTTATTTAAAAAAAAAAAAAAAACTGCCCAACATTTTTTATTTTACACCATAAGTTATTGGGGATGGATAGCTTAAATTGAGACAAATGATCACAATTTGCTGAACCAACTTATTCTTCTCATCATGAAATCAATAAAATAATTATAAGTGACAATTTTATCTCATAATTTATCAGCTAGATTCTTTTGAAAAATATGTGATATTTGTTTGTTTAATATTTATTCCATTATTATTGTTTCATTTATCTAAGTGCCTAAATATTTAAAGTAAGCATTTTCTCATTTACACACGTTTATTTTTCTATATTAAGTGAAATTAATAGTGATCTATATTGCTTGATTAAATTTAAAAATTGAGCTAATTTCACTAATGACCACTAAAATTTGTAAGAAATATCAAATTGGTCATAAAAAAAGATTTCTCACTTTGTTATAATGGATAGTCACTAATTTAGTCATTTATAAATCTAACATGTTATCTGATATTAGGTTATAAGGTGCCACCCTAAAACAAGAAGGAAAAAAAAAAGAGCCGGCTCGGCTCAATCCGCTAAGGCTCGGGCCGAGCCTCATTTTTTTTTGGCCGGGCTCGGCTCGGTTTAAAAAAGCTCGAGTCAAGCCCAAGCTTTTTTTTTTTCCCAGCTCGGGCTCTACTCGTTGACATAGCTAATGGTTGATGTCTATGACACCCCAGTAGATGAACAAAATCTTTTTGTTCCTTTCAATTTAGAGGTTGAAAAACATTCGGTCATAGGTGATAATTATTAATATAGTCCCCTGATATTTTACGAGGAACATTATGTCAACGAATAATATTAAACATATATGGCTATTATGGTCTTCTCCAACATTGACAGGCTATGATCCATGCTATGAAAGGAGAAAAACTTTTAGAGTGGTGTACAAATTTGAGTAGCAAGTTAATAAAGGTAAACCCAATACCCGCGGATTACCCGGGTAGGGGATAGGGCAGGAAACTTCGCCCAAGATCGAGTATGAGATGGGTACTGATAACAAGGGCCTCGTCCCGTCCCTTTTTTTTTATTAAGAATTAAATTCTTGAAATGAAAAACTCCACAAATCGTTCTAATAGACGACACAACTAATATTATATAAGAAATATGACAAATAATAAAAGTTTTAGTTTACCAAATGTATTTGAATAATTTAAATTTTAAAAATAAATTAATTAATTAAATATTAACAAATATATTATTGTCACACTTTAATGAATTGGGGCAATAAAATGAAATACTAAAAATTGAATTACTAAAAAAATTAAGAAGGTAGTAAACTACCCCACCCCACCTTAAACGAGTAACGGGATAGAAAATTACCCACCAAGGGCGAGGGAGGTTGTCCTGATCCCGACCCATCACATTGTCATCCCTCATCTAGAAGCATACTTCAATTTGTTGATGTAAACATCCCAGAGGACCATACTACAATTAAGATACAAGGTGCTAATGAAAATTGATTTCCAACAACTACAAGCAGGAATTTCTAAAAGAAAATGGTACACGCTCAGAGAAAATTGTCGGGATGCTATGCAATATTATGTCTATGGGTCCGTATTTTGATTGTGAACTTAAACATGTCATATACTATCTGTAGACGATAATGGAATGATAATGATAATGTAAGTTGAAAATAATAATGCAAGTTGAGAATGTGCTGAGGAACACCACGCTACTTCTAGAATGATAGAATCCATCTACCGGGATCGACATTCAAGTGTCGGGATGTTGTGCAGTTTTTCTCGACATAAGGATCCGTAATTTTTATGCGAACATAACGACCAATAACGTCTGGAAACAATAATGAAGAAAATGATAATATAACTTCAGATTTTACAACGCCATGGTGAGAACATTTAACATACAACTTCGACCACTTCCGAAAATAAAGCTCGTTTACGTCAGTTGTGTTACAGTAGGGTTTGAACATGTGGTCCAGTGATGACCAACTCTACTATAGCAAGTGCATTTCCTGAGTCGTGTGGTAGACTCGTATTTGGATCAGCACTAAAATAGAATTGGTTTTGTCCCCTCTCCACTTCCATTCATCATCCACATGAACAAATGTTTTCCCATGCGACACGATGAATCTTAAAGGATTACTCGTACCTGAAATGTTGGGATTGCAATAGTAAGAATTTCACACAATAAATATGTCAACATTTAATAATATGAAAGTGGAACTTTCGAATATTTAAATCCATGCAGTAGCAAAAGGTGAAATCAAGAGTTTCAACAATTTTCAAGTGTCGAATTCGACAGTTAAATTGTCTATCCTGATGGTTTATAAATGTTGATTTCGACAGTTCAATGTCTAACCCGACAGTTTCAAGTTAACTATTCGACATTTGCACTGTAGGAACTGCTGGGAAACTTGAAAACATGTATTTGGTACATTTAAAGAAATTATTCAAAACATTAATAGTGATAATCAATTCTCAACTACAACAGACAACATCTTCCCAAAAATAAATAACTTAATGTTTCAATAAATATGGAGTCCTTCACATTTTGTAAATGATATTGGTATCTTTACCCTTCAAAAATATTTCAATAACCAAATAAATCAATGAATAATAGTATCAAAAATTTCACCCATTGCATTGCATCATATTGTATTTAACATTTAAAAAATAGTAAGCTATAAGATAAAAATATAAACAATTTATAATGGCTAACCTCTCAAAATGGATGACGATTCCAATATTAATGTGTTCTTGATCAAGCAATGAAGAAGTTAGAGTTTGTTAATGGTAAGAAGATATGTATTTATGTTAACTTTTCAAATTCTTTTATCTTTTTTTTTTTTAACAAAATTCATATTACTCAATATAATATACAATGCAATGTTTATAATATATAAAATAAATCATCACATCATAACATCAATGACATCCAAATCAAACATTAAATGCTCCTAAAAAGGTGTGACTAAGGGTAATTTGGACAGTTCAACCAAAAAGTGACATTTTTGAACATCAAAAGTGAAAATGACGAATTTTTGAGGATTTTTAAATTTAACGACATTTATGAAAATTCCCCATTATGTTATCATTTGTAAAGTGATTAGAGGTACTTTATATTTCTCTATCTTCTAATTCAACACCGATAACACACACACACACACGTGTAACATATTTTTATGTGATCATTGTGTGATTGGTAAGTATCATATGTTATATTTCTCTTTCAGTGTTAACAAAACTACTAGAATGCTTGAGAATGTGCATTTTTACTATAGTTCATGTGAAGTATCTTATCACAAGTATGAATAGATATGACTAGTCCATTGTTGATTATTACTCTAGGAAAGTGTGGGTTTATCTTTTAAAAGATAAATCTAATAATAACTGGAAAAAACAAGTAGAACATTTTATTAGTAAAAAGATTAAATTATTGAGTACGGATAATGGATTAGAGTATTATGGTAAGTTCTTATGTTCCAAAAAAAAATTGGGGTGAAACTATCTTTACAGCTGGTTATTGGGTTAATTTTATTGCATCTAATGCATTAAATGGTGATATTCCTCACAAAAATGGTTCGATAAATGTTCTAATTATTTTATGCTTAGGACTTTTATTTGTGATGTATTTTCTAATCAAAGTGAGGAAAAATTTGAACGTGGAGCTAGAAAATATTTTTTTTTCTAGGTTACCCTCAAGGATTTAAGGGATATAGAATTCGAGACAGAAGCCAAAAGGAAGGTAAGATCAATGTGAGTATAATGTCACATTTAATGAGGGTCAATTGTTGGGTGAAATATGGGGAAAATTGAGCCCTAAGCCTCTCGGGTCCTTGCTTGATGTGAAATGTTCTCCTTTTGTGTATAGTTTTCAGTGTGTTGGCTTTAGATTTGTTTGATTTTGTGGGTAAATGTTTTACGCTATGAATGGTTGATCCCACCTCAATGATATTTGTTAAGGGATATATATCCCACATCGAATAAAGATGAAAATATAGACCTATTTATAAGAGTTTGGATTACTCATCTTAATAAGGTTGACATTTTAAGATGGAACCCCACAAATCTTAACATGGTATCAGATCTCATAATACTCCAACGAGCGATTCAATCCCGTTAAGATTCTAAAATGAGCACGTGAATTTCAAGATTGGTCTGCCCAAATGAGCCACCATCTTGCGGGAGCGTTTTAAGGGATATATACCCCACATCGATAAATGATTTTGACACAGACCAATTAATAAAGATTTTGGGCTACTTCTCTTAACAAGGTTGACCTTTTAAGATGGAACCTCAAATCTTAACAATATTAAACTTAAAATCATATGCACAAGTTTACAATATTAGATTATGATTTTTTTTTTTCATGTTGAAGAAGTAGGGTATCATGTTGCAATCAAGAAGTAGGGTGTTAATATATATGAAGTGTTTCCTTGTGAAATGGACTATGGCGATTGCAATGGTTGATGTTAATATGCCTAATATCACATGAGATTCCTTCACTTTATTCATGTCGTTATCTTTCTTTCTTTCTTTTTTTTTTTTCTCAACATATCGCTATACCTTTTTCAAATACAAGTTCGGAAAATCCTTGTGCATATGGACATATTTGATACTGTACCTAAAAGTACATTTTTAAGTTCGGAAAATCCTTGTGCATATGGACATATTTTCAAGTCGGTTTTTAAGACGGGCAAAGGAGCTAATCGTCGTTCAATTATGCAGCGAGGGTGCAGAGAGTTGAGTGTGCATATTGTGTTTTTGTGTGTGTATATATTAGCCCTATAAGCTGAGCATTATTAAAATGAAATATGACATAAGTAGACCCTACAAAAATATGAAAATGAGATTTTCACGATCTTTTACAAAAATTGTTTCTTCAAATCACTTTTTTTTTCTTGTAAATTTCAAAAGTATAAAATATATTGTTCTATAAAGGACGGATCCAGGTTCGGATTACAAGCCGGGTTCATACGTAAAAAAAAAATTACACAAGAAATTTTTTTGTTTACATAAAAAAAAATTCAATGGGCTGGGGGCTGGACACCGCCGATCCGTCCCTGACTCTAATCCCGAATTCTCATGACGTTAAAAAGCATATTTATCTTAATTATGATAATTAAAAGTTACTATTTAATATTGTGTACTAAATACGATATTAATGATTTTACTTATTTCGGCTAGTCAATTAGTATGCTACCAATGATTTCTTGTTCCTAAAAACCATGTAACTAATCGTCAATGAGAAACGCCCCTTGTTCCGGCTCAATGACCGGGACAAGGACGGGGGAGCCACCCTATTGGAACCGACAGAGGATAGTTTACAATAAACTAGAAAAAGTCAAGATTTGAGAATATTGAGGCATATTTTTTAACTTTTACAACCTTTTCATTCTCATTTTATAATAACATAAAAATATAAATAGACCCTACAACATGTGCAAGTTGCAATAGACATTACCTAAGCTTTTGCACATGATTTCTATGAATTTTAACGTTAACCCAAAACTTTCAAATTTTTTCCAGTCAAAACAATAGGAGAATACAAAAGGGAGAAATTAATATTTTCTTATTTTGCAAATCGCCTATTATTATTCTAGGAAGATATCTTAGTTCCATCAACTTTAAAAAAAAAGATATTTGTCTGTACTGTGATAGAAAACATGAATGAATTTGAAGGACAAATATGCTAAACACCATGAAGATAGCATTGGATGATGGGTTGCAAGCATCATTACTTTTGAGTTCTTGTTAGAGTTGGAAACTCTAGTTATATTTAGGAATTTGACTCTAAATATTAGTTTGAGAAAAATGAAAAAAAGGGTATCTTGACTAAGGGTGGGCAATTCAACACAAACCAAATCAGAACTAATTATTCTGGTCCGATTCCAGAAGAAAAAATTGTATTCAGTTTCTAATCAATTTGCTTCTATGCAAATAGAGGAAGACACTCATGAAGTGGACGAAATCGGTGAAGAATTATTACACGGAGCTGAGGGAAATTAGTCCATGAACTAGATTGGAAAAGGAAAAACCTTATGGTACACTGTCTAGGAACTGAAATCAAGAATCGATCGGATCATGGATCATCGGATCAAGAATCTAGAACTGAAATTTGTATTTGACTTTAAGAGGATAAGATATGCATGGGTAGGTGCAAGTTTAAAAATTATAATGAAATAATAGCATCGAAAAAGTTACAATATTAGCATAACTAAGAAGCAGAGATGTAAAAACACAAGTTCTAGTTTTATTATACATTTCCTTTTTCTTTGTATTCTCCATTCCGAGATGGGTAAGTTTTCTTTTATCCCTTTAGCTTGAGGTTGGGTTCGCCCCTCCTAAAATTTTACTATTTTATTTTCTGTTATGTCATCATTTGTGGTGTTAAATAAAAAAAATACATAAAACAACTAGGCCAAGAAGTGGATACTGTTAACTATATTATTTAAACAAACATTCTCGTAGTATGCTTGAATGAGTTATGGGGAAAGTATTTGGTCTTAAGGTGAGGATTCTAATTGAGCAGTGTGATTAAATAAGACATGATCGATCTTGAAATTGAGTTTTTTTTATGTGATATCTAAAAAATTCACCTTCCTTCATTTAATTATGAAACACGCGTAAGAAAATGAATCTATTACATTGTTCATTGACTATAAAACTTTGTGCGAGCCCCACCCTTGTGTGAGTGTTTGTTACATTTCTGATGATTTTGTTTCTGTACGTGCAACACATTTATATTTTGAATCTCTCCTAACAAAAATACATAGAATTATAATAATGATAATTCAGATGTTGACATGGATGACATCGAACTATTGCATTATACTCTAGTGTCTATCCCAATTATTTGTTTGTGTTTCAGAACAAGTCGAACTCTCAAAAAGAGTAGTTCCAATACTACATTCATTTTGAAAAGTTCTATCAAAAGTGTCATGTGCAAGCAGCTTAATTCATGAATAAGGGTATGTTTGAGCCACATTATTTTAGAAGAATGTATTCTGGAATAGTAGATTGATGGAGAATGTGTAATTGAAAAATAAGGAAAAGTTAATGATGTGATGGAAAATATTATTTTATTGAAAAATATGTGATTGAAAATGAGTCGAAAAATGAAAATGCAAATTTTAAGGTGGCTCAAATTGGGGCTTAGGGTGTGTTTGAACCACATTATTTTGGAAAAATGTATTCTGGAATAGTGGATTGATGAAAAATGTGTGGTTGAAAAAGAAGGAAAAAATATTGTTGTGATGGAAAATATTATTTTATTGAAAATATATGGTTGAAAATGAATAGAAAAATAAAAATAAAAATTTTAATGTGTACCAAACATGACCATAATCTCTCTCCCATGCATTGCTGACAAAAATCATGTGTTCAAGGAGACGATTTGAGACCCACCCGTGTACCTATCCCACATGGAAGTGTGAGAAAATGTACATGCCCTCTTCTTTCACTACCTCAGTTTTCCACTTATTTTAATAAAAAGAACTGGTAAAATATTGCAATTGCCAACTCCTCACGGCTCATAAAACTCTTATCATAATTTTGATGGACACATTGACAACCATACAAGCTCTTTTGGGCTGTCTTCTTTTTGGCACTCTATTAAGGGAATTAGTTTACTTGTAAAAGTGTAAAACATCTTTTTCTTGGATCTGCAATGATTTCCACCTTTTGCATTGGTACGGGTTTCTTGATTTATTGAATATTATGTGGGGTTGTTGGGTTTCTCTTTTTGTTCCATATTGCTTGGTTTTGTTCTGTGAAACCCCATCGAAATTTGTTTGATTTGATTAAATGAATTGATATCGTGTACTGGGTTTTCTTGTTTTTACTTAGAAATTTGAAGAAAGTGCACAATTGAGCAAATCTCTGAATATTTGGAGGAATTATTTGTTATAGGAAGATACAACTATCAGGTTTTGAGGTTTTTTCGCCCTTGAATGATGCTCGAGTGATTGAGTTTGACTTGTAGTTGAAGATTTTTTCTACTGATTGAAATGATTACATGAATTTGGGATTGGTCAAATCTGCTTTATACCGGTTTGGTCATGTTATAAAGGGTAGACGAACATATAGAAATCTGGTTCATCCAATCTGTGTGCTCAATAAAATTGGTTTAACATTGGTGAGTCAACACCGGCCGGAGCATTCAAAGATGGGCTTCTAATCTAAGACAAGGGTGGAGAGATACTAGAAGGAATATATACATTTGGGAGTTTTGGACTGTTTGATTGAAGAGAAGGAAGTAGAAATGGCTGCCAACCTTTTACACTCGCTGACAGATGAAAATCCTGATTTGCAAAAGCAAATAGGATGTATGACAGGCATATTTCAAATGTTCAATCACCATCAAATTCTTACGGGACATCACATCCCGAAGAGGCTCC